>WURS02075839.1:0-10314 GCA_011762765.2 Rhinocypha anisoptera | reverse complement strand
GGATCTTCAGAACGTCATTCCAAAGCTAGTAGTAGTAGTATTTTTTTATAGGGTGCTTCGGCGGCTATGGTCATTTCGCACCTTTTCTACTCATTGAAAAAACCCATCTGACAAACACAACATCCATACCCTGGGCGGGATTCGAACCCGCGACCTTTGGGTTAGCCGGCGAGCACGCTACACACCAGGCTAATCCAGTCGGCTCCCCAATAGGGTTATATATATGGTTTGAAGAGGTGAGAAATGACCATAGACGTCGAAGCACCCTATAAACAAAAATACTGCTGCACTGCTGCTACTATATCTCAGGTTCATATTCCTATGTTTTATTTTGAAAAAAGTACGAAAAATTACTGGAATCATTACGTCTGTGTAGTGTGGAGACTAATCTACACGTATGTTTGGCATATTGACTGCTGATCTAAGTAAAGCGTGACCAGTTCAGTTCCAGAAAATGAAGTTAGAACTTCAATCACGGATCAAGGCTCTTGACCTCCACTTCTCGCTTCACAGAGGTCAATTATGTTTTACTTGTCACGGCCTTCAAGAAAGGGAATGGAATTTATAATTGAAGAGACATAATAATAAATAATATAAGAAACATCATCCCTCAAGATTACGGATTATAAATTAACAGAAAAAAACTCTTGACTCAAATAGAGGAGAGTGGAGGAAGAGAAAAAGCGTGGAGTAAGATAAGAAAAAGGATGAATTGGTTTGGAGGGCGCAGCAAATTGATCCATTATGAATTTGTGAAGAATATAACAAGAATAAGGAGAAAAATAGAAGGGAAGGTCCCTCGAGGAAGGTGGAGGGACAAATGCATAGGGCAAATTGAAAGGGATGTCGAAAGGAAGAAGTCAAGGGGGTAAGGGAATTAGCATTAAATAGGAATGGATGGAGGGCTGCAGTCAACCAATCTTCGCATTGAAAGACTAATGATGATGAACTCCGTCTCTGGTGAAATTCTTGCATGCCATTGCGATATACGATATTTTGCTAGACTCTGCGTTAAACTCAGTGCACTCCTCTTTCTTCGCATTGTAATTTATGCCCACAAAATTTACGACTTGTTTTTGACAGAGTGTTGCCTGTGATAAATTTTTCACCCCCTATCCCATCATCCTTGCCTCTTTTATTGACCCTTTAGGTATTCTCTTTCATTTTCCTTAAAGGAGCGAAACTGCATAGAAGAATGTATTTGTATACACGATAGTAAATTGGCAATTAGGTTAAGTAAGCATTTGTATTTAACTCATCATAACAGAATGGTTCTATATTTACGGAATTCTACACCCAGACCGTCCCGATAAAATACCATCCAGGAGTTTCTGTTGTTTACAATGAATTTGGTAAAGAATTGGGAGGGTCAAATTTATGAATTTCTAATTATTTGTTAAATACAATAACAGACTCAGATAAAAAAAGGAAAATCTGAGTGATTTTGATCGTTATCCAGTTCTTATAACTCCTGAAAATCTATTCTCTAATTTGAGCTGTTCTATTAACTAATTAAAAATATTGTATATAATGCCCTGCAAGCCTCCGCAAGTGCGCGTAGCAGCGGGTGAGCCATCACCAGGTATACATTCCCGCATGCAAATATTTATCACAAATTATTCACTACCCTTATGTACCTATATGTAAATATTCAATAATACTGACAAGAAGAAGTAAAGAGAATTTTACTGACTTTTTTGGAACATCATTCAGATCTATGGTCATGGAAAAGATGGGTAAAAATGGTATTTGGGTATACTCGATTATTTGACGGGTAGCTAAATGTAAACGATTAGATGAGAATGTGATAGGTGAAGTTTGAAAGGTATCGATTATCTAAACTAATGTTAGATATACTTCTTTGCTAAGTATGAGAATATTTCAAATTCTCTTATATATTTGTCATATAATACAGAGAGAGTATTTAAAATAGATGGCATATTAAAAGCAATATTTGTTTTTATGATGATAATATTAAATTAATTAATAGTTTGGTAATAAATAAAAATTAATTTTTAGTTTGGTAAAAAATGTCAATGAATTTATAATTGACAACTGCATAAATAACCCTGGAATCCAGATAAAGTTTCATGCAAAGGAAATCGTCATGAATGCCTGGAAAAATGATTGTACGTCAGGAAAATAACTTTAAAAACTCACTTTCTAAGTTGGAGAAACAGAAACACTGCGATTTCCACGTATAATTTTATTTCCTACTGTTCTCCAACTATGATAGATATCCACCAAGTTACGTCTGAGGCCATTTCTCCCTTTATCAGGCGGAGAAAATTATATTTTTTTAAATATTTAGTTAGATTATGTAAATTTACATAAAATGGGAAACTTCTCCTATAATAACTCTCGACTTTTAATAATAAAAATGATTACTTTTCCAAAACTAGGTGCAAAAAGGGCATAAAAGTGAGAATTTTCAGGTCCTTTTATCTGCGTACTAACATGACTAGCTGATAAATATTTGATTATAGAAAATATTCACCCGTTTTCCTTGTTTCCTATATACTTACTGATAATGACTTTTGTTGGTTCCTGCGGTATTACTAATTGGATACAATAAACTTAAAGTCCCAATATCTATTATAGTCCTTTCATCTTTCAGTTGTGTATTTGATAGTTGATAAAAAAAAAATATGGCCAAAATAACTTTGTCCTTTTCCTTTCGGTATGGTTGTATCTATCTTTATCAGTTGTTGTATATCACCCATTGGTTCCAATTTGTCTCTTAGGCATTCTCTCACATATTCCAGGTTTTCCTTAGCAGTCGCATATCCGTTTTCTCCCGATCCACCTTCGTATATTTTACCCCTCTTTCTTTCCCATTCCCCCTCCACCCCTGTCATCCCTCTTTCCGCACCTCATTCTCGCCCTTATATTAATTTTCTTTCTTTTTTATTCCCCTCGTTTTTAATAATTGTCTCTGAGCGAATAATTTCCTCATTATTTCGTAATTTGTTTCCACTTATTCCCCAACTTAACACTTTTTATTCATGCATAACATATTTTTCTTTCAATATCTTCTTTTATTTTACTTGGAAGAAAAGATTTCGTCACTCATTTTTAGTTTAATCCTATCGTTTCAGATTTTCGCTTCTTGTCTTAATGGTTAACTATGTTTTTCTTCTCATCGTATAACTGTTAATTTTATGTATTTGTGGAAGTGGGAAGAGGAAATATAAAGGAAAGAAAATTATCCCCAAGATTGAATCGAATTCTGAATTTTGAAATGAGACTTTAAGGAACAATCCATTTCGTTTGATCTATGACATGTTAGTAATACACTTCGCTATAATCATTGCGTAATTAGTTTATGTACAATCGACCATCGTATCAGTTAAAACTTGATATATATTTAATGGTTTCTAAATAAAATACATTTTATAATGCCAATTGTGCATAATTAATTACAGGAGGTAAAAAGTACCTTTTTTTTCAAACCTTTACTAATCAAAATTGATGTTTGTATCTATGGGATTGCATGAATCTTCTTTACTCTTCTTTACTTCAAATGATAAAAAAACGTCAATTAGACAGATTTATTATATCACCTTTGTATAACATGAATTTCTACAAAGTATCTGTATTTAAAAATAAATGTATATACACCTCTATGAACACGTACTTAATTCTCAGTAAAGAGATAGGAAAAATTTTAAGGACCTGGGTAGATTAAAATTGGAAATCACCAATTGAATATATTATTCTCGTATTTAGCGTATGTTCATTTAACATCCCCTCAAGTCAAAGACAAACAAACCTAATTATACAAACGCAATACTCATCACTGAGTAGATAACATAATGGTTTAACCCTTTGGATTAGCCTGTGAGGGGAACTCGGATGGGTTGAAATTATGTAAATAACACTTTTTATGCCAGTAAAGTCAGTCGTAATAAATACATCGCTATAAGTACAGCTTTTAGTGTTACGTAGTTCATTATATAAATTCATTTAAAATCGGAGTTAGAAGTTGTCAGAAAACTTGATGCATTGCTAGTTTTATTTAAAAAGTCATCTCCAGTATAAGAACATACTATATTTATAATATATAAGATATAAGTAGACTGCTGTAACACAATTCAATTCAATAAAGTAGATAATTCGTGAGAGTTGAATTTCCATTTTCCTCATTCCTCATGCAATTTTTTCACTAGTACATGAAGGAAGCTGCAAATCTTATGTGATACACTTGTAACGTTAGAGAGTATTTTTTATTTTGAGAGCCAATCATGAAACGAAAATAATCACCTTTATGGAGGTTAAAAATTCCATCACCTCATCTAACAGGAGAATTAGTTGAAACATGACCTACTAAAACGCTTAAGTCGTTCAGAAAACTGGGACCAATTCTACTACAAATATTCCCGTATTTTATGCAAACCCTGGAGAGTTTACGACTATGGATAAATTACTATAACTAATGAATCCAGTGGGTATTTTTTTTTCAAGGTGTAATTACAAGCCTGGTTTAGCTACTAGGCTCTTCTGACCGGGAGGAACGGTATATAAGGATGGGATGGAGGGGGAGAGGAAGCTTAGGCTCATAAGAACCTCTAAATATATGTTTCAACTAGTGAAATTATGTCGTAAAATGCTCGCCTGCCCAGTAGGTATGCATGGGTGAAGTAAAAACGTGAAAATTATTCTCTTTTCAACTTGTGTTCACTTTAAAAGTATTTCTCATATTTACTTCAACGGTAATAATATCAAGGATAACAAAATTAACGATGATAATGGACTTCAAATTGGAGAGAATTTTAATAATTCATCTCCCCTTAATTATTTGAATTTTTATATTCCATTGTAATAATCTGCTTATAATTTCCATGGCTTCCTCTCTCTCCCTTTATCGTTTCCTTACTCCCCAAAAAAAGTTTCATCCTGATTCCATTCTTAAACTGCAATCAAACAGGGGAACTGTGATGATGCCAATACAGACTCAGTTGTTTTAAGGCCAATTCAAATTGTCCAAAAACATACGAGGGTAATGACGCCATCGATTCATCGTTGTCCTGGATCTTTCTCCAGTGTCTTCGTGTGGCAAAACCCCCACAGTGTATCAATAAAATCTGGGTGAAAGAGAGATACTCAATATTCCCTACGGTGACTCCGAAGAGCGTTGTATGGCATGTCATTGATATAGAGGCCGCAGGTCCCCCACCTATCAGCTGCCGGTCGCTTCACATAATTACAACCTGCCACTTCCTCGCTGTCGAATGGAAGCACGTCCTGCCCCTTGTGATGAGAGATGTCGTTACGACGTCCTAATAACGCACAAGAATATTGTACGGAGTGGCTCCGACGCATGACTTCTCCCTCCACCTGCTGGTGGTGGTACGCGGATAATTAATGCACTCGATTAGCCCATATTAGATTGTGACACGTGGAATAGGTATGAAGAGACGAGGCGCTGAACCATGGAATGATTACATCCGCAAACACCCTCGGGGGATTTAGACTCGGCCCCGACCCTCCCAGTACCCCGGAGTTCTTCTGGGAGCTCCTGAAAGTCATTTTTATAATGGCGAAGTGGTTATAAAAGGGTGACGGTGAACATAAATAATATCACGTATAAAAAAAAGCAGAAGGATAGGTATAAGTTAACCCTTTTTCAAGGCCTGTTCCATTCTTTGGTTCCGTCGGAAAATTTACTTTGATTAATATTGGTCTTATGACATTTTAAATGTTGAGTTTTTAAACTAATGCTATTGACGTGGTATTTTTTCCACAAAAGCATCCGAAATTAGTGTTTGTTCAAGTAGAGGTTGCTTAATCCCAGTTAATCAAGCTGAATTACAGAAGTTCTCTACTTATAGTTTCACTACTACCGTGAGCCTTCAAGCTTCTAGTTGGTGAATGGATTAGCATGTTAGAATCCTAAGTCCCACTAGTAAGTTCGAACTGAGGACTAAGAGAACTTTTTGTCCGTTTGTGACCCGCACTTTTCCATCTTCCTCACCACATTTTGTGTCCATCATTTTACGTTTTCCCATTCTTTTCCTTATTTTTTAATATGCATTTTGAGTTTTCGCCTTGGTGGTTTCTACGTGTGTGAAATTTTTGGTGTGTGACATATGTATGAATGCTTCTCATCATATTCTCTATTCATCCTAAAATCTCCTTATGTACAAGAAGGAGACATATCTCTCTCTCTCCTCGTTGGCTGTCTATCGCCATTCTGGCTGTCCGACACCGTGACCCTTCCCCCCCCCTCTCCTTCTTCCTCCAACTTCGATCTCTTCCACCGCCCCTCCTCCCCACCACCTCCCACGTCCAGTTAACCCTCTCTCTCCACCTTCCTCTCTCGCCCTTCCTTGCTCCTCCACCAGACTCCTCCTCCACCTTATTTCTTCTCCCCACTTCAGCACACGTGCATTTTAAGAGAGGGGTCCGTAAGACCTAGCGAGTCCACTCTCCGGTGCAAAAATAGCCCCCACGCTTCCCGACTTCCACACTCGCCTGCGTCGTGCGCTCCACGGTCTCACTTCCTTGGACTAATAAGGACGAAAAATATTCTCTCTCGTGAGGGAATGGGGGCGGTCGTATATATAATTCAATTTACGTCACCTCACAAAAATAAATCATCTCGTATGCACGGAAAAAAATTGAGGGTGCGAGGCTAATTCCTTTGCGTCGCTAATGCAATGCAGTTTGCTACTGCGCCTCTGGTGGCTTTCGGGTGAAGTAGAGCGTGGATGGCGTCGTCCTCTCACTAAAATACGCCTTGGTTATCTGCATTGAATTGAATTGGGTTTTATTCTTTCAAAACTCTTAATTTCCACGTTCATTATGCGTGAAATATTAGAAATGTTGCCCCATCATCATGACTTTGTATTTTTTGCATCCTGTGCATATAAATGTCATTCCATGTGCGCGACGTTACTGAGTATGACACTAACTTTTGTACAGTTTTACTTATTTTTTCTTGGAAAAATTGTGATAGGCTATTTAATAGAACTTAATATGAGAGGATTTCTCCACTGCAGTTATTTAGTCAGTATGTATATTTATTTTATTTAGAAAAAGTCGATGTGCATAGGTAGGACACTGACCTTAAATATCCGATGATTTTTTTCAACGAACTCTTCAAAACCATTGTTTAAAATACGATACACTCTCCAATTTTAAATGTATTTAATTATTTATTTCCTCCTTAAGTTCGCCACGTAGTTAACCTAGAATAATAGCATAGCAAATTAATATTGTCCAAATGTGAACTAAGTTGGAGAAGATGGGATAATCTTTCTTCCCAGTCCTTGTCCTAATTCTAATTAATGTTTCTCTATGCTTAATTTCCAAAAGGACAATGAAAGACTTTTGCATTTTTTTTAAATTCAGGAATTCTACAAATGCAGTGACTTCGTAGTAGATATATTTCAGATATATATTATTATTTATGTAACACAATTTATGGGACGAGTTTTATAGGACAGATTAATGGATAAGAAACTGATTTGAATCACTATATATCTTTATTATTTTTATAATCTCGATGTACTAAATAAAAATTGATAAATGTCCACAGATTTCATTACTCGATTGCCGAATTATACTTGTGATTGTATCAAAATCGAGTAAAATATTTATTTTTCTTCGAGTGATTCACAGCACAATTTTAAATTTTAATTCAATCCCAAATCGAAATGAAAAGTTAACTCCCTTTGAAATTCTACCTGTTATTTAGTAACAAAATAAGTGAAGTTATAAACTGTCAACAAAATTTAACATAACCGAGTTCTGGATCTTCAAGTTTCAGTGGAGATATTCTCGTAATTACACCACGTCTTCCCCCAAAGCAAAGCTTCAGAGGTATTATGTTAGTACCTCTTTCCTTTATAACACGCTCCCGGTTTATTTATTTGAATATTCGATTCTGCCGCTCGCCGAGCCTGCCCGAAAAGCACCGTAATGCCAACCTCATCACGTATAATTCAGTGTGCCGGAGAGCGCACAATGGCTTTCGGGATGACTCTGTGTGTGACCCTCGCGAGAGGGAGAGGGAGAGAGAGAGAGAGAGCTCTTGAGCCCAAAAGGCCTCTTGTGTTGGCATGTGCTCGCTGCCACGCGTCCTCATCGATTCGAAGTCACGCGGATCGATGATTCTCTCAGCCGTAAAAACAGACGTTTTAAGTTCTGCTGCAATTAAAGCTATGGCAAATGCATGTTTTCGACCTGAGGCACATGGTTAAAAACCTGCGGGGGGCACATTGGAGCATATTTCCCTATTAAAACATGGATTTTTTCAGCACTCGAGTCACGTTTCCTGAAACGGAAACTTACGCCGCTGGGCGTAGAAGTCATTTTAACGCTGGATCGTTTAATCCAAGAGCACACGCAACATGTCAAGAGCCGCTACTGCTACGATTTCAGAGATGGCTCCTAAATATTAACACGTTTGTTACGAAGGAAAAATTTTAATGGGTTGTGTTCTGTAGTTAAAAAGATACCTTTCTGTATCTTTTAGTACATGAACTTAAAAATGAATTTTAGTGAATGCTGCAACTTTTATTACAAATTCTAGAGATTTCATTAATCGGATTGATAATTAAAATAGGTAGTTAGGTAATAGGCAATATGTGTAGAGTGAGATATTAGGCAATTAAAGAAGAAAACAGGATTTGAATTTAAATCTGTTGTTCAACAATGATTCTTTATATCAATCAAATCATTCAATCAAGTTCATGTGAGACAACATGCTATAAAAATGTCAGTTCCACGGGTTTCGTGAAAATGCATCTACACTCACTTAACATTAGCATTCAGTTTATGAAAAAATATTTAAAGTTGAATCACTCGATAGTAAGTTTAAGAAAGGAGAGTAGTGATAGTGAGATTATAAGAAAATAAACAATATTCAGGCATAAACACGAGACTTCAACGAGAAGACAGGATGAAACTAATATATTTTTAATTAATCGTAAAATATCTACTGTAAAAATTATAATTACATTAAATTCGTTATGCATAAGCGTCATTTCACTCTATTTTTACCATATTTATATTACCTGATGGTATTCTTTAAAATTTCTGTTTCAGTATGTTCAACAAAATTCTGTGTAACATAAAAACAAGCGTTCACTGAATCACTTCTAGACCGCGAATTCACATTTGAAATTTCTTGACAATCAGGTTCTCGATAGAGCAAGGAATACGAAGACAATTAATTAATGGCTTCTTGATTTTCCGGTTTTTTCTCAGTACACACCCTGGGAGAGCAACATTTAAGCCACAAACTTTAGGCCTTCAGGTCGGTCTGAAGGCACCTACGGGCTACTGTAGGTGTCTTCAGTCCACGCCAATTCATAATACATTTGCTAGATGTTTTTACAATAATCTTCTCAATACGTTTCTTAACTCATGAAAAACTATTTGTCTAATTTAATGAACAGTAATAACTATTTGATGTCCATGCGTCCTATATTTTTGTGGAGAGTGATATACAGATTTTATTATATGAAAATGAAAATTTTTGTCTGGAAGTTTTTATAATACCGGGCTAAATGATCCAATAGTTATGCTAAAAACCTCTAATTTTTTAATATTACATGTATAATTTATTAATATTTTTGATAATTTGGTATATTTGTCTTAAATTTACATGAAATATTCTGCCATACAGGAAAAGTAATGGTATTTCCCTTCACGATTTCGAAAGTTTGCCGCATTGATATAATACAATATAAGCTCGTTGCATCGTTTCACATAGTAGATATGAAAGCGCTGTATTTATTCCGGTATATACATGATCATAAGACAACTTTAGATTATTATCAGAACCCGAAGTTTTGACCTTTTCCATTTTAGATTGAGAAGAAGACAGTGTTCTCCAACAAGTTTGCGAACTTCAAAGTTTTTCCCTGCAATGCCCCATCTCGGAATGTAAAGTGGATGCTTTCTTTTGAAAAAATAAACTCATTTTGATTGCGCCAACACTTTCTACGCTTTATCTCTGGGGTACACTATTACCAAAATGGTTATTTTCGGGCAAGTAAGCTGAGATAACAACTGTGCAAATGGTGAAAGTGTTACGGAGAAGTTCACCCGCGTAGGGTGAGGAACAGAGAGATAAAAAAAAATCGAGTGAGATTGTGCGTTAGAGTTGAGGGATCTAGTGAAAGTCACGTGGCACACGAAGGGATTGGTTAGGCACTTCACTTAACAAGAGACATCTGTATCCCCTCAAGTCCTCTCCCTCCCTTCCTAGCCGCCGCCCCCCACCCCACCCGCCCTCCCCGCCCGCCCTCCCCCGCGGAGCCCCGCAGCGACAGACGCACAAGAGGGCGCCGCGCCCCCACAAGA
>WURS02075829.1:0-10314 GCA_011762765.2 Rhinocypha anisoptera | reverse complement strand
AGCCTCAATGATAGCAAATTTCGTTTCTAAATTTAAGGCCTTTCTTTTCTTCTCCATCCTAACTGTAGCAACTGCAAGGAACCTCTGAAAAACCTGGTAATCACCACTGAAACAACTTGAGCAGGAAATGGCAGACGAGCACCGATTCCAAGATAAGTTGTTGAGTCATTCCCCAGGAAAGTCTGTGTAATACAACCACAAAGTCTCCTATCGTAAAATCACCACAAAGTCTCGTAAAGCCTTCCTAACAATGCAGATTCGCTAGTCATGACAACGTAATGTGTGTGGTCCAAACCTGTGAGTTATGCAACCCGAACAGCAACCACGCCAAAATTACTCTCTATAGCGATAGTGCAGATGTGACCACTCGTAATAACCGGCAGAACTCCCTCTGCAACCAACGCAAAACGATCACTCGTTATGATCCATACTCACTATAGCGGACTTCTACTGTACTTACATTTTCAGTATCCTATAGTGGACTCTCAGACTGCATGTCACACTGATTTAACCCTTTCAGCTGGTGTATGGGAAAAATGCCAGGTCTTTTTCATGAAATTTATTGATTTACACATTTAAATAAATATTAATATCAATTTTTTAATGTTATTTTTAAAATTTAAACTTGAAGTACTTGAGGAAAATTAAAATATTTTATTTATATTTTATCTTCTAAACAATTTATTTAACAAACAAAAAAATCAGGCTGATAAATCGGCCCTCTGGCACTGAAAAGGGTTAACCCGTCGTTTCAATAGAAATTCCTACTGTTCATCGAACAATACATACATTGTAAAGTTATTTGCATGTTCTCTGTCCTCTTTCCTTCAGCAAAAGGAAATGCAAATACGTAAACAGTTTAGAGAGACGTGTAAAATCCAAACGAGGCAGTACAAAGCACTGAAAGCGCAGATACTTCAATCGACGCCAAAGGAGGAGCAAAAGGCTGTAATAAAGAAGATGAAGGACGAGCAGAGGAGGAAGTTGGCACTCCTGGGAGATCAATACGAGCAGAGCATCGCCGAGATGCTCCAGAAGCAGTCGGTGAGTACCCCATCTCATGCTGGGGACGATTTCCACCAAGGAACCATACGTTGCTACCTCACAGACACGAGCATAATCTGTTTCGTGACCGAGCTCGTAAGTCAAAATCCTCCATTATCTCAAATCAATTTACCTCCACCCATTGAAATTAATTGAAATATGATTAATTTTTGCCAGCCCCCAAAAATCATCACAATTTATTTGTTAAATATTTTCAACATATGAGAAATTAATTATAATGAGCAAATATTGTGTACATTTTTAAAGCCTTTGCTGTAGTTTCAGCCTTTATCGTGTCCTTCTGCTTCAGAACAGTACATATCTTAGAAGTTGAGCTATTGTTCTGTGTTGCCAAGCCTATTACTCTATTATCCTCGCTCATGTTCGTCTGTTATATCACGTTTTAATTCCATGAATTTTACCTTTTTCCTTTTCTCACCACTGTTCTTTACACTCAACTCCTAATGACTCATGGTTATATGAAAATAATTAGCTAAATTACTGTATGTACAAGGGACATCCAGAAAGTAATAATACAACATATGATGAATATATTTTAACAAAATTTACAAGTTGTGTGTCAAAATATGTCATCATTTCTCTAAATGATCACCATTGAGGTCAATGAACTTTTTATAGACTGGACAGCAGCTTTTGTATACCCTCATCTATGCTGATGACATATTTAAATGTTCATCCAATCATGAACTTGTGATAAACTATAGTGAAACTAAAGCTATCATATAACTAATAAAGCATCATCAATTAAAGACTTTATACTAATTTTGTATGACAGCTCATGTCTCTATAATAATGAAGACATAAATTATAAGTGTTGTAATTTTAAGTTTAACTATCTTAGAATAAGTGGGACAAGTTAAATACTTAGTTTTAATTATGTAACTGAAACTTAGGTTTTAGAGAACATATTATTAATTTAAATGGAAAATTAAGGAAGATTATTTACTAAATGTGTGTTACTTAACGAACATGTTACCAGTTGGCATTAAGAAAATCATGTATACGTCCTTGGCAGAAAGTTTGTTGAGATACAGTAAAACTGTGAGGTCTTACCAGTGAAGGTCACCTGAAACTGTTAAATCAAAATCATCTAGTTAAATTCATAGATACCACAAATGTCAGACTGAGATATTTGGTTACTTAGAGATACTTATGAAAAAGTGAAAGTACATATTACAATTATCACAATCCATGAACTATGTCATTATTTTAGGCACTTACTTCAATCAAAAGAACGAAGAATATAAAAAATGTTGCTCTTAAATCCAAAGAAGAGACATGATAAGATATGAATTACCTCACTCATTCAATAGAAATGGGATTAGAAAATGAAAATTAACAGTACCACAAATACATATATAATAATTTACTTAAGGAATTTAGAAACCCTATCAGAAGTGAAAACAAAATGCAAACATTATTTGAGGAACAATTTTATAAAACTCATTCGTTCATTATTTTTATACAAATAACTACTTTGAATCAGAGAGTACAAAAAGAAGGCAACGGCTGGCAAGTCACTTTATGACAATGGCAGAACTGTCATTACATTTTGCAATTTCCTATCTTTCCTTGCAAATCTCGCAATTTTCATTTTCTAGATGTATTATGTTTTTTTTATTTGTGCATGAATTCTTTAAAAAAAAGTTATGCAGGCACTTTTTCTTTGTGTTCATAGAAAGTATATAAATAAAATAAATTAACATTTTAAAAAAAAAAGGAGGTCGAAGAGAGCTTCGGGTGAATGTCAGAACGAAATGTCTTGCCGACCGGGTTAGCCTGGTGAGTAGTGTGCTCGCCGGCTGACCCAAAGGTAGTGGGTTCGAATCCCACCCAAGGCATGGATGTTGTGTTTGTTCAGATGGGTTTTTTCAATGAGTTGAAGAGGTGCGAAATGACCATAGCCGTCGAAGCACCCTATAAACAATAATACTACTACTACTACGAAATGTCTTCATAAGAATAAGCATTATAATCATCATTATCTTCTGTGCCCTCTCCCTCTGGTATCAATATTTCAAATGTGTGCTCTCTCTGCCATCCGCAGATACGTCTGGATGAGTCACAGGAGGTGGAGTGCCATCAATTGAAGGAGCGCTTGCATTACGAGTTGGAAATTCTGATGGCTTACCAATCCAAGAACAAGATGCAAGCAGAAGCGCAGAGGAATAGAGAGCGCAAAGAGCTGGAAGACCGTGTCTCGGTGCGGAGAGCTCTCCTTGAACAGAAGGTACCATGTCAATATCCATGCATCGATTTTTCCTTTGTGAACTGGACAAGTTTTTCCGTTGACACGGAATGTGACTTGTGCTGTCTGGAAGTATTCACCTGTGATAATTCTCCTAATGTTTTTTGACATAGCTAATTAAAATATTAAGGGAATACGCACGAATAAATTCTGGAATGCTTTCCCATACAGTATTGTTCCTTGTTTCTAACAATGGCGTAAGTTTGCAAAATTGCTATAATTCATAGTAATTTTTCTTCTCCCCTTTTTTTTTTAAATAGTGCATGGTGATGTTTGTGAGGTTTTGGTGTTCTGTTGAGTCAAGGGGATAATTTTTCACGGGAATGAAAAAATTATTCATTTTCAAATCAGCTTCTATTAATCCTCATGGGTCTCGCAAAAATTTTAGATGCACCTGTTGAAAAGCACCACTGGGTTTTTGGGAAAATGATAAGCGTCAGAAGAAAAGTATTGTGGAGTTAGTTTTATTTTAGATATTCATGTGTTTCTTTTTAAATCATATGGAAAATTGACTTATGAATAGTAATGTGATTATTATACCCTTGTTGTCGCATAATTTGCTTAGGCTTGCTCTTCAGAGCCTGTCATTCTTACCCATGGGGCTACCCTTACAACCTCTCATATTATGCCTTCATACTTGTTTATAATCTGACTCTATTTATTTCCTGCTGAACATTTTTGTTTAATTTCAAATTTCTTTATTCTCCCAGTACCATCAAGTGTGTCTGCATATTTTGTCCACTTATTTGTTACTCTCAAACACCTTCTCTTATAAAAGTCAATTAATTTCTCCATGTGGTGTTCACCTACTTCCTTTCCTGTTCTTCCTTCCCCCGGGATAACATTGCAATGACCCAGTCACTACAACGTTCTTACTGCCAGTTATATGTTTTCAATCGTTTCTTCAACCTGGTCATATACATCGATTTTCCCTCTTTGTGACCACCCTTAGGTATTTATTTCCATGGGAACGGTAACGCACACATTTCTACTTCTGCGTCTGTTACCCTGTAAGCTGCCGCAAGGGTGCATGGCAGAGGGTGAGCCACCACCACCACCAATCATGATCTCCTGCTTGAAAAAAGTAGAAATTATTCACACAAGAGGAAACTGAATGCACGAAGAAATTTATTCACATCATGCAGGAAAAATGTCAAACTACCTATATTTTATCTACATGCAAAACTGTTGCAAAGTATATTTAGATCCCTAGGGCCAAGTTATTCTGATCTCTGATCGTGCGGAGGGAAAATAATATTATCAAATCTTATAAGTTTTCCATATTTCTATAATTTCTATATATTTTCATGCATGTACTGGAATTTTTGGTTCTTAAATCCTCCAACCGTCCAACTTAAATGAATGAAACACATAGGGACATAGAGCCACCTGAAAACAGAGTAAGACCTTGCTAAATATTCTTTTCGTGGGATGCTCAATGAGCTACGAAGGAAAAATATACATTGCTGGCAAAACACTATTCATATAACGGAAGAACAAATTGTCAAATAAAATATAATTAACATCCTTACAAAATATTTACATGACACCTTTCCTAGCTAACCCTAGGACCATATTCATATTGATTTCTACTTCTACGAGGAAAAAATGACATTTTAAATCTATCTCCTCGATTTTACGTCCTTGATCTGATCTACCATTCTATGACGGTGTTTGGAATACGAGGGTGGTCTGAAAAGTTTACAACGCAACAAAGATACAAGACATTTTTGCTGAATTTTTATTTTATTTTTCAACATTGTCTCCTTGTAACTCCACACACTTCTCCCAGCGATGCTCTCATCTCTGTAACCCATCCAAAAAGTACTCGGCATTTTTCTCTGCAAAATAATTGTTCACGAGGGTGATTGCCTCTTAATTTGACAAAAATCTCTGTCCTCCGAGCACAATTTTTAGATGAGGGAACAAAAAGAAGTCGCGAGGGGCTAGATCTGGTAAGTAAGGCGGATGGTCAAGCAGTTCAAAGAGTAATTCGTGGATTTTCGCCATGGAGGTGTGAGACGGTACATTGTCGTAGTGAAACAGGATTTTCTTTTTCTGCAAATGTGGGCGTTTTTCCGCTAGTTTTGCCTTCAGCTTGTCAAGTAATGATGCGTAGTATGCTCCAGTAATGGTTTTTCCTTTTTGAACATAATCGATTAAAATAATTCCATGACTATCCCAAAAACAGTTGCCATCACTTTCCCAGCTGAAAAAACAGTTTTTGCTTTTTTTGGAGCCAGTTCCCCCTGTGCATTCCACTGTTTGGACTGTATTTTTGTTTCGGGCACTTAATGGTGTATCCAAGTTTCATCTACAGTAATTAATCGGCACCAAAACTCGGATTTATTGCACCTAAACTGTGCCAACAGAGCGTTGGATATGTTCATTCGAACATGTTTTTGGTCTAACGTGAGCAAACGTGGCACCCAATGCACGGACAGCTTCCTCATGCCTAAATGTTGATTCAATATGTGACAAACATGTTCTTTTGACATGTTAATAACCTCTGCTATCTCTCTCAGTTTAATTCAGCGGTCATCTAGCACCTTATGGTGAACTTTGGCAATGTTTTCGTCGGTAGTTGCAGTTTTTGGATGTCCCAAACATTCATCGTCTTCCAAGCTCTTACGGCCACGTTTAAATTCAGCTGCCCAAAATTTCACTGTGGTAAGTGATGGTGCAGAGTCCCCATACATAGAATCCAACTCATCTTTGATTATCGTAGGAGCATTGCCTTTCAAAAACAAATATTTAATAACAGCTTGATACTCGATTTTGTCCATTTTCACAAAAACACTCACATTAACTCACTCAAACGACTGTTACATAACAACTGTGCATCCAAAATGGGTGAAACTTTGATGAGTAACTGTCAACACATGAACAACGAAATTCACTAGCTTTTATTTAGTGCTGCCATTTTCACATTGGGGTCGGAAACTTTTCAGACCACCCTCGTATGTATGGCATGTGGCATTTGTATGTTTAGTCAAAACCAATGTGAGATAGAATTTAACATAGCCAGAATTGATACTGTCAGGTAATGATGTTGAAGATAACCTGCCGATGATATGAATTTCAGTGAAACTCGGGTTATGAAAGAATAAACGGAATTTGTCCAAACCAAGTATGGCATTTTATTTAATGATCAGACTTTTCCACCGAGTTATGCTGAGACAATCCTTTAACAATTATTAACATTAAAAATTGAAAAAATTTCTGACAGCTAGATTTGTGTGAGAACTGTGTTACTGATTTGTTGACTTAAGATCTTAGATTCTAAATTTGTAATAATGCAAAGGTCATCTGAAAAATTTAGAACACTTTCAGTAAATAAGATATTTAAGTTATTTTCTGAAATTTTCCTTTTTTTTGTGAATCCTTGAAGTACATTCGGATTGGTGGGGTTAAGACATATAATTACTACTTTTCCAATTTTTGTACGTTATTTATTAAATTGTTTCCTTTTAGATATGTCTAAAGTGGCTCAGGAACTCTATGGACTCATCAATTATGGAGAATTACGCAAGAAGATAGCAGGACCATTCACAGAGAAGTTTGGCATGAGGTTGAATGAGCTGGTTTTCTATGGCGCCACACAGCTTCGAGTGAGGGGAAAGACTGTCCGAGTCAAAACTCCCATCTGTCGATCTTTACGTCGCTTGCACTTAGAAGAGGGAGCAGGTGAGATAGCTTTATTAGGAGCCATGCTCTCTGTTGTTTTCATTAACCGTTAGTTACTCAAGGTGCCTGTGTATCAGCTCAAACTTATACCCATGTAATTATATTTGTTTATCATTTTTTCAATTGTTTTTTCTTCTATATTTGAGATTATATATTTATAACTCCTGTTCAATTGGTATTCCTTTTACCAATCTTAGTAATCTATTTTAACTTGTCTTTTCCTCTACACCTTAAGTTACTGCTATACATCAACTCTCCCCATTTTTTGTAGTAGATTTTTTTTAGCAGATATAATTTTAGAGTGAAAAGAGTGTGTCTCATAGCCCAGGAAATATTTTTCCAAATTCAAATAAATTTATTATCTCAAGTACATCATTCTTATGAATATTGAATATTTATGTCAGCATCCTAGATCAAGAAGTAGACTTGCAAAAATACTTTTAAAAACAAATACGAGTGTAAAATCCTGAGCTTTCTGGGAGTGAAAATGGAGTTTGTCGTATGTGTGAAAGGGTTAAACTTAGGTTTCATTTTAACCCATGGCTCATGAAGTAGGTGATTTTTCTGCCTTTCAGCAAAGGCCTAAATTATAAAGACTTAAAATTTCATTTTATTTTTGTGTGAAAAAAATATTTTATAACCCTATCAAAAATGAGTAATTATATTTAATACATTATGTTGTGCAAAGTTTTATAAAACATGGTTTAATATGCTAGGTACAAATAATTTTTCAATGGTTCCATGTTTGAAAAATGGTAATTTTTGGAGAATGTAGCTCAAGAAAAAAGGTCAGTGAATTTAGTTGTCCTGATTTGTGATGCCTTAGCATAATGCCAGTTTAAGCAGCTTACTTTTCTATCTGTAAGGTTTCTTATTTCATCATTGAAAACACATTTTTCAATGATGTTTTCATGTATGTAATCATATTTCAAAAATTACCTTCATGTATTTTTTCTAGTTAACTTGTCTAATTTATTTATATTCATATTTATCTTATCCAGTCTTGTACTATACCCTTTAAATGAGGTGTATTACTGTTATATATTGTCATACTAAACGTTATGGATACTTAAGTTTAAACTTCTGTTATAAGGAAACAGCCCAATTAATCTCAATATAATTTATATCAGATTTTAGCTTGTTTCATGCAGTGTTGTATGGCATAAGACAAACATTTTTTTACACATTTTATTGACATTTATTAAGGCATAAAGAAATAAAATGCCCATTATTTCACTTTCCTTGGAAAACCTGAAAATTTAAAAATTCATAAAACCAACATGAAGATATAAAAGGTGCGATAAAAAAATAAGGAGAATTTTCATTTTTCTTAAAAAATCTTTATCTATCAATCAACATCAGTGTTGTTTTCTTCAAAGTAATTCCCCTTGGATATAATGCACTTGTGCCAATGTTTTTTCCCACTTCTAGAACTCACTTTTTGGTGTGGATTTCAGCTCCTTAAGCGATTTTGTTTTTAACTCATCAATGGTGGCAAAACGTCATCCTTTCATGGTTCTCTTCAGGCTCAGGAATAGAAATAAGTAACCGTAGGCCACGTCTGGTGAATGCGGTGGCTGAGGCAAAATAATGTTTTTTTTTATTTACAAAAAATCATGAACATGCAGTGATATGTGAGCAGGAGCATTATCGTGGTACAATTTCCACGAGTGGTTTTGTACAATTCTGGGTGTTCTCATCAGATTGGTTCATGCAAGCTGCATATAACCTCCAGGTAGTATTCCTTATTGACACTATGACCATATGGCAGAAACTCATTATGCACTATGCCATAGAAATTGAAGAAAACAGTGAAAAGAACCTTCACATTTGATCAAACTTGTTGAATTTTTTTTGGTCTTGGTTCTTCAGGCAGCTTCCATTAAGATTATAGGGCCTAGGCTTCGACATTATACCCATGTTTCGTCACCTGTTACAACTGTTTTAAGAAGTTCTGGATCATTGTTGACTTCATTCAGCAATTCCAGAGCGATGGCTATGCGACAAACTTTGCTGCCACATGTTTCATGCCCAAAACATCTGAAAAAATTGCTTGACCTGAGCCAAATGATATGCCGACATCATCAGCAATCTCTCTGATAGTGATTTGGCAATTTTCCAGAATCATTTTCTTCACTTATATGACGTTGTCATCAGTTGTTAATGTACTAGGGCATCTAGGGCGGTCATTATATTCAGTGTCTTCAGGGCCCTCTTTGAAACTTGAAACGTTTGTACCACTCATAAACTCTTGTCTTACTCATACAAGATTTGCCAAAAGCAACAGTCATCATTTCAAATGCGATGCTTCATTTTATTCCACTTTTCAGCAAAACTTAATACAAATTCTTTGTTCCATTTTTTTATTGTTGACAAATTGCTGATGCACAATGCTAATTTAACCTTTACGAATGTCAACAATAAACTTATCACTCAGAATTTTTTCAAATATCAATATATGTCAGGAATAGGTGTAACAATAAGACAAAAAATAAATTTTGAAAATTGAAATTATAAAGCCCTTGAAATTTAAAAAATCCCATTATTTTTTTATCACACATCACATATATTAACACCAAACTTTAATATAATTTGGATTGCTCCTTTATCAATATTTTTGCCAACACTTATGTTCTTTAAATTTATACAAAAGAACAAAGACAGAAGTTTCAGGTGTGATGTGGTGGAATTTTATCATGTTGAATAAAATATAAGAGCAATTTTCCACAAAAAATATATTTATTGCAACCCAGGGTTTCAATGCTACAGCATCAACATTAGGCAAGAAGTGAGGCAAAAAACAACATATATATATATATATCCACACATATAGTGAGGTCAGAGGGGGGAGGGAGAAGGTGGGATGAGCTGAGGAAAGGAGAGGCAGGATTGGGAGAAGAGGAAAAGGAAGCTACTCAAACATATAGTAGCTTTTTCAAAGAATTTTGGAATGATAATGTCTCAGGTGTCTGCTCTTGGGAGTGGCCAAAGACATCCCGAGAGGAGACACCTGAGACATCTTTTCAAAATTCTCCGAAAAAACTGCTATACATACAGGGTGCGGCATTTCAATCCGAACAAAATAAAATTTTTTTCTAAAGGAGAATTTATCCACACAAAATGTAAATGAAACAGAAAATTCTTTTACATAGAAATTGTGGCACCAGTCTAGAGTAAAATTACTCAATATAACCTCCTTCAGCTGCAATGACCGCCTCCATCCTCGGCATGAAGCATTCGCACGCTCTCTTTAAAACAGCGCTGTCCATATTTCTAAATGCTGCTTCGATAGCGTTGCGTAGGGATGCGACATT
>WURS02075828.1:0-24511 GCA_011762765.2 Rhinocypha anisoptera | reverse complement strand
TTACTTTTCATTGGTGCAACGCTTGTTATTGCTAGCCGCCAGCTACCCCATAGCCGGAGGTTAGGTAGCAGGCGAGCGTAACTGGAGATGGTGCAACCGGCCCTTAGAAACCCACATTAACCATTGGATTCCACCTTCACGATCATTCTTTCGAAAGATTGCAAAAATTTAATTGATGGATCGTGTAATTCTTTAAACGATATGAGTCAGAGCAAAGAGAAATGGACCTCGTTGGTCAAATTAAAATATTTTAGTTATATCTTCATCGAGATTCTCGATATATTTCAAGGATCCTAACCATGTTTTCAGCTTTTCACCTTCAAACCCAAGAAGTTAAGTTTTGTAATACTTAATTAGTTTACTGTTTAGCAGTGGAATTTTCCATGCATCAAAGTACGGCAGAACCTGGTCAGTACCATTTTCAAGGGACCAAAAAAATTGTGCATACTGTCAGGGAAGTAAATATATTATTAACTTAGGTACAGTAAAATCTGGTTACAACGTTTAAGGTAATGGAGCTTACACCTGCACTATTAGAGGAAACAAAAAAATCGGGTACTGGACTTAATTAAAAGAAATTTTAACTAATTCAATTACTGAATACAATAGAAATTGATGTTTTTTTCACTTAAATGCATTGATATGTACTCTTGAAGTAGCGCTATTGCAATGTGTCGGTAGGAATGCCGAGACAAGATTCTCTACAAAGTTAACTACCACCCCTGCTATTAACAAAGAAAATAGTACTGAGAGTAAAAGTGCTGTGCTTTTTACTCTCAGTATGAATCACTTCCACCACATCACGCCTGATTCGGTGAAAATTATAAAGAAAATAGTCGCTGTAATTATTTTAAGGGACATGGTGATAATTAAAGTTGATACTATGCTCACGGTATATCTGAAACCGCTGTAATTAGAGGCGTGTTATAACAGGATTTCGCTGTAGTTGCAATCGGGGGTAAAAACTTATCATAATTACAATTATTTTCCCAAGTTCTCGTATTTTTCTTTGCACTTATAAATTCAACAAAGTGATCACCAAATTTACAAACCAATGAAAATAACTAAGTGACATAAATTCTTCCAGAGGTGTAATTTCTTCACAGTCTATACTTTAGTAAATACAGTAGAATCTTGATTTTACATGACACCTAGGGACCCAAATTTTCAGTGTTTTGTAAAATCAAGATAGTGGCTGATTTCGATAAATGTGGTAAGATTTTGTAATGCATCATAATACAAGGCTACACGCTTGGCATTTATTACTATTTTCACTGCAAAGAGATCATTAATGCACATAGTATTCAGTTATTGCAAATAAAACTAGCTTCATTATAATTCAGAGAATTATATTCAAACAAAATTTTTGAAAAACAATAACAGTTAATTACTTCTCAGATAATAGTATACAAGGGTGGTCTGAAAAGTTTTCGACCTCAACGTGAAGATGGCAGCACTCAGAAATAAATTAAAGCTAGTGAATTTCATTGTTCATCTGTTGACTGTTACTCACCAAAATTTCAGCCGTTTTGGATGCGCAGTTGTTATGTAACAGTCGTTTGAGTGAGTTGATGTGATTGTTTTAGTGAAAATGGACAAAATCGAGTATTGAGCTGTATTTAAATATTTGTTTTTGAAAGGCAATGCTCCTATGCAAATCACAAATGAGTTGGATTCTGTGTGTATGGGGACTCTGCACCATCATTTACCACAGTGAAATTTTGGGCAGCTGAATTTAAACGTGGCTGTAACAGCTTGGGAGACGATGAACGTTTTGGACGTCCAAAAACTGCAACTACCAACGAAAATATCGCCAAAGTTCACCAAATGGTGCTAGACGACTGCCGAATTAAAATGAGAGAGATAGCAGAGGTTATGAACATGTCAAAAGAAAGTGTTTGTCACATATTAAATCAACATTTAGGCATGAGAAAGCTGTCCGCGCGTTGGGTGCCGCATTTGCTCACGTTAGACCAAATAAATGTTCGAATGAACATTTCCAATGCTCTGTTGGTGCAGTTTAGGTGCAATAAATCCAAGTTTTGGTGCCGATTAATTACTGTAGATGAAACTTGGATACACCAGTATATGCCCGAAACAAAAATACAGTCCAAACAGTGGACTGAACAGGGGGAACAGGCTCCAAAAAAGCAAAAACTGTTTTTTCGGAAAGTGATGGCGACTGTTTTTTGGGATAGTCATGGAGTTATTTTACTCAATTATCTTCAAAAAGCAAAAACTATTACAGGAGCATACTATGCATCATTACTTGATAAGCTGAAGGTAGAACTTGCGGAAAAACAGCCACATTAGCTGAAAAAGAAAATCGTGTTTCACCAAGACAATGCACCGTCTCACACCTCAGCGGCTGCCATGTCAAAAATCCACGAATTACGGTTTGAACTGCTTGACCATCTGCCTTACTCACCAGATCTAGCCCCAAATGACTACTTTTTGTTCCCTCATCTAAAAATTGTGCTCGGAGGACAGGGATTTTCGTCAAATGAAGAGGCAATCACCTTCATGAACAATTATTTTGCAGAGAAAAACACAGAGTACTTTTTGGACGGGTTACGGAGATGGGAGCATCGCTGGGAGAATTGTGTAGAGTAACAAGGAGACTATGTTGAAAAATGAAAACAAATTTTCAGAAAAAATGTCTTGTATCTTTGTTGGGTCGGAAACTTTTCAGGCCACCCTCGTAAATTTTACTGTATAATGAAAGAGGATGTGCATAGTGGCGATATTATCAGGCAACCCAATAAATTCATAAGAAATGCATATATTCATAACCGCTTGTCTTGAGCACTGTACATAAACACTGTATTTATCTAAAGAAAGCACTTTCGGCATATGACAAAAAGAGACAGGCTGAAGGCCAAAAAATTATTTTTTTGAAAAAAAATTTTTTGAGCCTGACAATTAATGGGGGTGAACGGGGTACATGAGAGTGCGGTATACACAAATAAATGCAGTACTATAACTAGAATTCATATTTAAAATGGCACTAAAATATGATTTCAATAACTGCCACTTCACAATTTGTGAGGCAAGATTGAAATAATAATTCTGGAAGCAATACATTACATACCATTGATTTGGCAAATGCATCCTGTGGGCTTTTCTCTGGAGAAATTCGATCCACGATAGATGAGAAGGATTTGAGAGGGGAACATGGTTTTCGAACACCAACTGAATCCGAGTCCTTGGTGACAGTGTTTCCTCCGATGTACTTCTCACCACAGGCATCATCTCCCTCTGACGAAGATTGTCTGTTTATGTGCAAACTACCGATACAGTTTCTGTTTCCATTCACGTTTGGCACAGTCCCATTTCCACTTTTTCCATCTCTTAAAACTATCAGCTTATCACCTTGGCCTACGAGGAAACAAGTAGCACCAAATCAGCACATTAGAATCAATGATGTGAACTGCAGCTTATGTGAATGAATGACACAAAGAAAAAATGAAATTCCAAAGTACATAGCATATTCATTAAAGAATTTTCCAAGGGGCTTAAATTCCTAAATATGGAATTATTTCAAATGGTTAGAAAAATCTTTAAATAAAGAAAAAAATCCAAATTATAGTAATTAACCATTTCTGAACTGGTATGCAGTGGCTGCATATCAGTTTTAGGGCTCAGGAATGAAAGGGTTAAATAGAGAAGATTTTTATATAAAAGTTAGGAAAGAAAGTTCCAGAGTAGACCAATAGATGGCATAATAATGTTCTAAATGATTATAAAGAAAAAACAGGAATGAGTTATTTAATGACACTTTGGAATCATCATTATGAAACGTTTGAACCTAGTTGAAAATTGATAACGTGTGAGACAAGCTGTAATTTTATGGTGATATTTCAAGCCCGATCACCACCAATAACAAGCTCTTCAGACTAAGATGAAAGGATGGGAGTGAATGGGTGGAAGTCCAGGTATTTGGAAGGAATTCTTTACCAGCTAGGAGGCTTCACTCCACTTCCTTTTGTCCTTCCATTCCCATCTTTGTAAACCTTTAATCCTGATCTGAAAAACTAATTATTGGTGCTGATCAGACTTGAAAGAACATCATAAGAAAGTAGTTATCTATCAAAAATACTTTTCTCATCAATCAAAATACCAATAAATAAGTATTAGTAGTATTTTTGTTTACAGGGTGCTTCAACGGCTATGTCATTTCGCACCTCTTCGTATCAAAGAAAAAACCCATCTGGACAAACACAACACCCATGCCCTGGGCGGGATTTGAACCAGTGACCTTTAGGTTAGCCGGCAAGCATGCTAACCACCAGGCTAACCTGGTCGGCACCAATAAATAAAAATGAGAAAAATATGATAATCTCAAACAATATGCAGGCCAACCATTTTTCAACAGCGATAAGCAGAGAACAGCGAAATTAGTGAAAATAAAAAGAGCCTATTTCTGTAGTTGAAAATAAAAGAATTAAGATACCACAAAATGCTAACGTCCAACGGAGTCATAACAGTCCACTGCACTCATCGATCAAACGTGACCTTCCCCAGCCACGTTATCATGTGACCAACTTTCTCTGCTCACTGTCCCCCAGAGGACATGGTGAAAGAATCCCGTACCTGAGGTTGCGTTCGTCATTGTGTGCATCAATGGGTCGCCTGCGGCCAAAAGATGAGGCTCTCCGGGAGGAGGGAGCACCGGACTGCCAGCCTGCTGCTGCTGAGGGGGAAGAGGCGAGAGTGGTGTGGCCAGGGGGCTCATGGGAGACAGGGGGGAGACGGGCAGGGATCCCACCACGCCCAGGCGCGCCTCTGCGATCAGTCGCCTGGCACGCTCGTGCAATTGCTGCTGTCTCTCCTCCTCGCTCTGTGCACACGGCGGGCAGTGTTTAGGGACCGCGCACATGCAACAATGAGAACCACCGTTTGTCAACAATGACGTCCTTTTGGCCTCCAGAACTACTCTCAGAAGTCTGGTGCATATCAGCACAGCCAAATCAATTTTCCATAAGATTCAGTGAAGATTCTCATACTTTTACTTATTACACGCTTCCATACCTTATTTGTTACATTACACTAAATATAGATAGGCCATTCATTAAGGTTCTGTTGGGAGTCCCTGAATGTTCCCAATAATATATAGTGTTAACTAATATCTTCCATCAGGGAGTCAGAAGAGGTGGTGTAAAATATTAGTTAATAACTATAAGCGATTAGCTCTTTTGAATGTGGGTGGTTGAGATAGTTCTTGGCCACAACCGAGGATGGCAATGATGTTGGGACATTCGTTCTTAGGTTGGTACATCTGTCATTAGATTCAACATGGTACCAAATGTAATTCTGCAAAGTGATTTTTTTTTAATGGAGCATTATGAATTGGGAGTACTGACTAACTTGCACTTATTCATTTCTTTGTGAAAGGATGTATGGTGCTAACTGAAAGTTTAAGTTTATTCAATTTAATGGTAATTCTTCTTCTATTAATCCATATAGTTTCAAGTTCACTATTAGTTGAGGTATATTTTTGGGGGATCTTCTTAGCTTCAACTTCCTACTACCCTTCCATTCCCATTCTCGTGTACCCTTCCTTCAGGTAGAACCAGCCTGATATCAGTGGTGACCAGACTTTAAACAACACCTTGAACAAAAAAGGGCTCTGCTTCTTATTTTTCAACAATCTATAGATGGGTTGTTGACTTTAAGAATGGCTGAATTAGCCTTGAATATGAACCATGAGAAGGATGCCCAAAAAGTGCAACAAAAACAATGGTTAGACATTGAATGAATGGTGAATGAAAATGAGTAGATTTACCAAGAATAGGTATTCTGGAAGAACACAGGATATATACAGCATAAAAACTTGCAAATGAAAAAGTTCTGCCCAAAATGGGTCTCACTTTCTCAAAGCTGATGAAAAACATATTCTAAAGAAAATTTTAAGTGCCTAGAGCTTCCTAACATGAAGAAAACTGATTTTAGCCATCGATCTATTACTAGGGAGAAATCCTGGAGTCACTATTACACATCATATCTAAAAAGTAGGCAAATACCATGCATATAGAGTCATAGAAGACAATGATTCCATCTGCCAGGAAGGTCATGGAATCAGTGTTGTTCGATGCAAAAGGCATTCAGTTTATAAATTTTATTGAAAAAGGTCAAATCCCAATTGTCTAGTCAAACTAAGAAAATCATTTATACGAAAATACAAGGTATGCAAAAGAAATAAAAACATTACTCAAGACTCCTCACCTCAAAACTGTTCTGAAATTACAAAAATTGAAAGGGTTGACATAATTGAAATATGTTGAGACATAGTTCACCTGAGCGATGAACTGTTGTGAGACCATTCATCATATTCCTCATATTTGATACCCTCTAACTTTAATTTTTTTCCCAAATTCTCGAATAACCGTCCTAAATGGGGTGGAGGGTTGACTGGATCATCCGGGAATCCAGTTAATAGTGGGAAAAATTGTACTGACATTCTTAGAGTAAAAGACACAAAAAAGTTAATTAATTTATTCAGAAACAATTATTTAATATCTATAACTTGATCATCCATTCGTTTAATTTTGTTACTCAAATGTAAAGCTTACTTTACATATGAGAACATGAGCTTAATGTTAAGTGGGTTGACATAGTTAAGTGGTTCATCACAGTGATAGTCTACAGGGGTTCTAAGAATATCTCATAAGAATCACCATGGGCTGCAAAAGGTTTCAAGGGTAGAAATCCCATATTTCCCACGAGAGTCCCCTTTTTTATGCATATTCCCTGAGTTAATTTCAAGTCTAACTTTTTCTGACTATTCTTATGAAAATATTTATAAATGGATTTTATCCAGTTTTTAGTACCAATTTCTCTAACAATCCTGATAATAATAATAACTTACTATAAATATTATAGCTTCCTAATAATAATTAATAATAATAATAATGATGTTATTTTCCCTATGCTTCTATTATAACACTCATAATAACTTCCTTGATCAGTACTTTGAGTATTAAAGTTGTCATTGTTTTCAAACACTATAATGTTGAAACGAAAGCACAGTATTGATAATATTATTAGAAGAGAATTTCCCTTCATTAAAGGTGCAGATGAAAATGTGGACTATTTTTTATGTAACAGCAAATTTTATATTTAGCATGGTGGTTGATTATAACATTATTAGCATAATCAACCATCTGAAATTGAAAAAACAAAACTGCTGTTGAAATGAAGGATTCTAATTGCAATGTAAATAATTTTTAATTGACAAAAGTAAACAGTAAACATTACTTTGGATTAGTTGATGAATAATCAAATGGTTTGTGTGGTGATGTTAATATGTCTTTATAAAGATATTATAATTTCACAAAGCCCTAAAATAGAGCAACTGAAAGATGAAATTTGTTGTATAAATACTAGTCTGAAAAGATAGCAATAAAATTACTGGCCAGTGAAATTGATCCTGTTGAACAATAGTGTTAGTTCAATGCAGAAAAGTTAGATTGGATGACATCTAGCCACTTCAGACCTTTCAAGAACTCTGATTCACTAAAAGAATACTTACCTGCTTATCTAATAACTCTGCAGGACTCTCATTTACAAATAAGGGTTTAAATACTGGTAATTACCATAATTCAATCACTAAATTCTCAGAAGCACACAAACATTTGATGTTTTCTACTCCTGGAAGACAATATATCACCATAACACTGAAGCCAAACATGCATACAAATAGCAAAGCTTATGATGCACAACACTGCTATGCCTAGTCATTAAGATAATAATAACATTAAACAAGAGAGTATGCTTCCTACTGCTGGAATCAAATGAAATGACCTATCAAGCTGAGCTCTTTGGTAAAAGATACTTGAAATATACCTGAGTGTTATAAAAATAATAGCAAAACTACATCAAGATTAATTTAATGTTACATTAAAAGTTGCAATATGGACCATGTTCAGAGATGTCCTGGGCTGGATGTGGCCTGTGGATTGGCATTTGACACCTTTAATTCAGCACACATCACATCCATCAAATAACTAGCTACACAGTATCATCCTACAGCATATTTTCTACTATGTTTCATATAACTTGGCCAAACTGGAGTGGTACTATCAAAATAAATGTCTATTATCATAACAATTAATATTGATGTGAACCATTGAAATAACTCTTAGATCTTTGCCTCACTGATGAGAAATGATTTCTCAGAAACCAAACTGATGCTTTGATTACAGCTGATGCATCATAGCCACAACATCTTCTCTAGTTTTCATAAACAGTAACATTATCCAAGCTCCTTATGATAACAATATTGCTGTTTAACACGAGACACCACATTTCTATGAACAACTATCTAATTAGTAATGAAGATTCAGGCACGATGTTGTGGAATGCTGAAATAATCATTGTGAAAAGGAATGGCAAAACTTTCCACAGAATAAATATTTTATTATTGGAATTGAAGGAATTAAGGATAATAAAGAATCCTTTATCCTGTGGAAATTTTTGCTATTTCTTTTCACTATGAATATTTCAGTATTCCACAACATCATGCCTGAATCTCCATTACTAATTAGATAGTTGTTCATAGAAATGTGATGTCTCACGTTAATGTATGGGACAATACATGGACGTAAACCATTCTTTCTGACATATGGGGGAACGGGTAAGAAAAAACATGGCATGGTCTGGAGGTAGTTAATACAGTGAATTGGGAGCTATTAGATGAGACAGATTCACAGATGATATTTAGCCTGACAGCTAGAGAACCAAGAAAAAGAAAGTACACAATAAGATTTTTTAATGCAGAAAGACTATTTTAACTATTGTATAATGAAACAATTACATAGGTGGCTAATATATTTACTATGCAACTTATATTCTGTGATATAGTATTTTTTCTGTATAGTACAGTGGCACCCTTTCCTTCAGGCAAAGGTATAAATGAGCATATGTAGCATACTTAAAAACCACAGTCTTAAGCCCTATAGTCATTTGGATAGGTGAGGATAGAATACACCTAATGCAAAGCCCAACTACATGTCGAAAATCACACATCATGGTAATATAAAGGGGGACTAGTTCCTTCCCCTAGGCCACCTGCCACTTTTCAGGAAGATATGGTGTAACCAGAAAATCTTCCAGCTTGGTTGTTTGTTTCGAGGTGCCCACAGTTATTGCTGGGTCTTGAACCCAGGTCCCCCATTCAGTAAACAAGTGCCCTACACACTGGTGCTACTACCTTGCTAGGTCATGGCTCATCCTCAAAAATAAAAGTAGACATGATGGTCATGGAAGTCATGATGGATAGTCATAATGGAAGAATACCAGTCACTTGCATCATCTCTTGTTCCCCATACTTTGTTTTCAAAGTCAGCAGGCACATGATTCCTCCCAAACATACAAAGCTCTTTAAGCTAAAACTCTAATAAATTGCAAGAGGTTGAACAGTTTGCAGTAGAATTTGAAATCACTGATTTCAGGAGTTGTCCAAGCTTAATGGTTAGAGATAATTTATGCTGCATTTAACACACTTATGCAAGTTGAAGTTGGTTTAACATATAATGAGGATAGGAGGCTAACTGTACCAATATCCATTTTGTAATGCACAATGTACATCTGAATATTAGTGCGAACATGTTTACTTGGTAATTATGAAAAGAGGAAGGACGTAAATTAAAAAATGATAATAATGAAAAAAATCACGATGACATCAGATGAAAAAACAAAAGACAATAAAAGTCTCACTTAGTCACAAATTATCAACACACTTTAAATTCTGAATCTTTTCTTATCCGATGCAAAAACACACCAGTTTCATGACTTTAAATTGTTAATTCTAAGCAAGGAAAAACTCTGTAACAGGGCTTTTGCTCTTTTGGAACAACAGTTGAAACAAAACATTAAAACGATTGCCCGATATTTCAATTTTGAAATTGAAAAACTTAGTTTTCAATTTCATAGTTGAAATAGAAAAGTTCAACATATTAAATTTCAATGACTTATGACATTCTCATTGAGGTAGTGTCCAAGCCACTATAAAAATTGGCTAAAATTAGAGTCATTTTTAGACAAGGTATTTACAGAGAATTAGCAGTTCCTTTGGTCGGCTGGGCTAGCCGAGTGGCTAACATGCTCACTGCCTAACAAAGATCGCAGGTTTGAATCAGCAGGGGTATATGGCCATAAAAATATGCCAAAACCATTTACCGAGGCGAACCCCAGAATATTGGGAAAATGATTGAGGAGGAAAAACACTTTCTCCGAATTCCCTTAAAATGAAAATATTTCAAACATTTAATTCAATGGTCCGGGTTCAAATATTTGTAAAATATTTATCATGGAAGTTTTATAAATGCCTCAAAGATTCAATGAAAATTTTACTATCAGCAATTTTCATCTATAACAACCTAAAACAAAAGTATGTACCAACAATATAAAAATCAGAATACAAATATCTGTAAAGGCTAAAAATGAAATTACATGGGAAAAAAATTGGATAACAAAGACTGACAAACTATAATAAGGCTTCAAAAATATACTACCGTTTTACTGACATTATCCCTGATTTAAAATAAAAATAACCCCATCTGAATCTTAAAAATAGATTTATCCCATTTTTGGTTTATTTTCAGCAAACATGTTCATGAATGAATTTAACACTTTACACTAGGATTTCTTTCCCACTTTCACTGCAGAACACTCAGAATTTAATTACAACAATATATTTATATATGTCGAGTGACATTTCACTTGCGAGTCGTTGGCTCACATAACCGTGTCAAGCCTCACTTGACACCCAAGGGCAAAGGGTTAAACATTTTTTCTGTAACAGCAATGAACTAGTATAAAAAAGAGAAAATATTCACACACACAACCAATGAAAATGCCACACACAAGCATCCTTGAGATTCAAACACACACAATGTCACGCAAATTAAAATCCAACAGAATTGATAATAATTTCAATGCACAGAAAAAGAAAAATACTGAAATCCGCACTTTTCTTTGCAACATAAAATAAGGGGACAGCAAGCACAGCGCGCATGCAATGAAGTGACTGGCAATGTGTGCGCATGGGCATTTGTTGGGAGAATGGGGGAGAGATGGGGAACGCTGACTGTCCTACCTTTCCCAGCGGTGGGGACAGTGGTGGCCTCTGGTGGTGCGAGAGCACACTTCCTCCTCTGCCACCCCCCCTCCCTAGGGCCTCCTTGCGTGCTGCGTCCAGCAACTGGCGCGCACGCTCCCGCAGTTCTTCATGCCGTGCCAGGAGATGCTATAACACCACATCAGCCGAGAGCACCGACGGCAAGGGGGTAAGGGGGAAATGTGAAATCATTGGGGGGGGAGGGGGGGGAAGGTAAGGGGTTTCTCCAAGCAAGCGGCAGTTTTTTTATACAAGGGTGGTGAATTGTGAGGTTGCAAGCAGGAGAGCACGGGGGATAGTAGGGGGGCGTGAGGTCACAATCCGGGCATTGGGAGCAATGGGGAATGTGAAAAATCAGTAAAAAACACACCAAATAATGTTAAGAACAGAAAATAAAAACAGGGATGTCACCCAAAAAGACAAATGTTAAAGACTATAAGGACTTGTATTTTTACAAAGGTAGGTATGATCAAAATCTTGAGCATATGTGCAAAGCCCACACAGATATTTTGATTCTAATGAGCAAATCCCTATGGCAAATTCACAATATTCATCGACACAATTTAAAATTGCATTACTCAGGGATATAATATTAATGTTTCTACCAATTTGTTAAAAAAAAGTATCAGGGATGGTTCACTTGAACTGTAATAGAACTATCATCGCTTGTTCCCAAGACTGGTACAAGAACATCTGGTGGCAAACCATGTGTCATTTTCTGTTTTGTTTGCAAATACAGGCTTGATTTGTGTAGAAGGAATTATGTATCAATTTCATTTAGAAAATTTTTAGTTTTTCCGTGCAATGAACGTGAATAACATTTTGTTTTTGTCACGGAATCATAAAAAAATGATGGAAGTGGCACAAGAAACTTTCGGTAATGACACTCCATTAATATTTAGCAATGATTATACATAAAACACAAAAAATATACTTTGCCATTCCATAAAATTTTATTTATTTTTACCATGACTGGTTTTGACACTGAGTGTCATCTGTTTCAGAATGAGTGATTCTGAAACCATTCACAGATAAAATAAAAAAAGTGTGTGGAACTGCATAGTTATATTTTTTGTTTTTTCTATAATCATCATGAAAGAGTTCCACCAAGTCATGCCTACTATGATCACAAAATTTAAGAAGAGATAATTTGTTTGAACGATTAGCGAAACTCAACATTTTATATTCACCAGAACAAACATTCCCTACCAAGAATGCATATATTTGCAACTGGCAATGATATACGGGGATTGCTGATTTAAGTCCAAGAAAGTCATACCATCCTGGGGAAAAAAGGATAAAAGCACTATTTTACACATGCTCAGGATAAGTGAACCATCCCGGAGTCTTTCTGATCCCAGTAGTATATCAAACCCAGCAAAATGCTTTGTACCTTCTTTTTAATCAACTCCAGAGCATGATATTAATTGTTTTCAATAATACACTTTCCATGGAACACTTCTCTATCAAAGATAATATATCAATGAATAAGCACTAATATCCGTGAAGTTCCAGGGTTAATTCTGTGAAATTTTTCCATACTGGAGAAGAAAACTTAAGTGAATTTCACTTACAAGGAGTAAGTAAGTGAAATTCGCATAAGTTTTCTTCTCCAGTAAGCACTAATGTCTACCTAATGGTATCCACCAGGGCCTATTAATTAAAACACTATAAAGAGCTTTCATGAAGTCATTTGTTGCAGATATTCCAATTGTCATTCTTCAACTGAGTTGAAATGCTCAACAATTTATTTAAGAAGTGTATAGTAATATAAATGATAAGGTTCACAATTTTCTTGAAACATAAAAAAAATTTTCTGGAATTAAATAATGTCACTGATTTTGACTGTATAAAGGTAGGCAAAGTATGTACAAAAATAGGGAACACAGAGACCACAATCTATTTTTTGTGGAAACAAGAATATAAAGTCCCTAATCTGATTTTCTCACCAAACATTTAACATGATTAATTAGCAGACTTCATAGAAACTGAAATTCTAAACTGAAGAGTGAAAAATCATTGCCAGGAAATTTGCACTCGAATAAAAAAAATTGGTTCTTTTTTACTATATGGAACATGTACAATGTGAGAAAATGATGATAGGAAAAGAGAAATAAAAAGCGAAATCACTAATCAATGACAAAAATGAATTTGAAATTGATTATTTTAGTGGGAGAAAAAGCCTCTTTATCTCTTTTTTATTTTATGCACAATTAAAAAGGCATATTCAGGCACCACATAATATTAAAGCTATGAAAACCATAACAACAAAAGCAGTATGTGATTGTGAGTCAAATGAAATTATACTAACGTTTTGCACTGGCTTTCCACCATGGACACCGTCACTGGTCTGTGTTGGTGAAAGTTGCAGCATTCCCGGTGGAAGAGACATGTCCTCTTTTGGTGGTGAAATGTCATGGATCTGAACATCAGGCCGAGAAGAGAGGAATGAAACGCATTCAGTCATGAACTTTTGAAACGCCGTGGGCATACCCATTTTCAATCAATAAAAAAATGCTAGTAACTGATTTAAGCAAGCGTAACTTACATTTTCATGTAAGGATTGACTCTTCCTGTTTACCTGGGAACTGCAATTATTTTCTTCGATCACAGGTGAACTGAAATCATAAAACAAAATGTGAACGAAACAGTAGCCGTGATTGAAAATTTCTTTATGGCATTGTTTCAAGACTGGTAAGAACTAACACCATGCACTTAGGACTGGAGGGATAGAAGGGAGATGAAGGTCGTACAGGTCTCCAAAAGATAATCAAGCAAATACTGTAAAGTTCAGAAAAGGCATACTGATGATAATTTCTCATGACATTTAAATTTGGTGAAAACATGTTAAGCAACTTCCATTAGTGTGTTTTCTCACTGAGAGAGCATTTGAATGAGGGAATTTATTTGAGGCAGAATGCTAAGCAAGACAACATTTTTGGGTTTTTACCTTTTGGTCAACATATTCACTATTAAGAAAACGAAAGTAATGAGATTTTCAAAAAGTTAGAAGGCTAGACTGAATATAAAGCTAGAAGGGAATAAATTAGAACAGTTAGAAAAGTTCACTTATTTGGGAAGTATCATATAGGAAAATGGATGTAGTGTCATGGATATCAGACGAATAATTTCTTATTATTCCTAAGAACCAGAAAGTCCCCAATTAACATAATTAACTACTCAACTGCTTTTTCTGTAAGATTTGGGTGGTAGAGAATAAGACTAGGTGTAATAATAAAATTTACACTCTTTTTCAATCTCACTCTGTATATTTATGGCGATTTATGAATATGGGAGGCCGTTTTCCCAATCATCCATTTTGCATTAGATCCATCATTTGATATTTAAACGGACAATTTACTTTATCTAAGCAAAAGGAATTCAATTTCAGAGGGTGGAACTTTCATACCCAATAAGATGGCATATCATTCTTAGATAATCTGAGTGAATGGCAGGTACTTGGTACACATTTCTACAGACATATCAGGTGCCACGCTGTGGTGTAACCTAGGTCATGAAAATAAAGTTATTTATATACTTGGAATTGCAGTGTTGTGATTTTTTAATCCTGTACGATGGAAAAATTCCACCTAGTTACGACTGAAACCATTTCATAAGATACAGCTAGTTCTGAAGCACAGGCCACAGCTCCACTCTTTGCAGCTACATCATAAAAAGTGCACAGTGTCAGGGGGGTACGATTTATAAAGTGGCCCAACACCTCATTGATTAGAACCACATTACTGTACCTTCAAACTTGATGGATTACACGTACAAAAGAAAGGAAAAATGTTGGAAGCACTGGAACAAGTTGAAAAAATATAACAAGTTAAAAAGGAAACAAACCCCCTCGTAAACGATGCAGGATTCAACTGGCACTCTCTCCCCTGCTCAACTAATGTGTTCCCTTAATGCCTCACTCCCTTCCCTTCCACCCTTCTAGGAACAAAGGATTCATTCCCCTGAAATGCGGCAGTTCATGAGGATTCCCCGGCCAGTGACTAGAAGCAGCGAACTTATCGCATGGGCCTGTGGGGGTCCCCTGGCAAGGGCCCCGCTCCCTTCACAAAGTGAAGGGGTGGGGAGGGTCCTTAACACTTTTAGTGCCAGCCCCTATCACCAGGTGCCAGAGCTTTTTAGTGGAATTTGTTGATCTACACCTTTAAATATATATAATATACATTAATATCAATTTGTTAATGTCATATTTTTTATTTACCCTTCAAACAGGGATATTCAAAAAAATATTTATATTTTTTATTTCCTAAACAATTTTAGATAAAATTATTTATTAAAGAAAAAATTGGGCCGATCGATCTTCCCATGGCACTAAAAGGGTTAAGGGGATCCACTACCCAAGAGGGACCAAAGAGCCACTGGGAGGCCAAACGACTCCCATTCCCCCTGCTACACCCTGTATCCATCTTACACTGTTCCAGGAGAGTCCCGATTACTTAGAACAGTTCTTCGTCTGAGACACAGTGGGCTAGCCAGAGGCTTTTTTGGGAAAAGGGACGGGGTGGTTTCTGCATCCCTTCCTTCTGTTAGTCTGAAGGCAGAGTTTCCCACCTTCGTCCTTTTTCATGATGGATTCCTCCAGTGGCTTACAAAGAGTAACCGTCAAGATCACTCACGAGCACCTTTTCCACACCTACTTTGAACCATGAGAACTCCCGTTACCTGGAACAGTTCTTCGTCCCAGAATGGTGTAGTTCCCAAGGAACTTTTCTGATGTAGGCTAGTGTGGTCATCACGCTTGCACCAAACCCTCCTAGGAACAATGGGATCTCCACAATCTGAAGTCTAATGCCGATCCACAGTCAACCCTGCCCTGGCCATGTAGGAATCTCACCTCATACAGGGAGCCCAGTCCTCCCATTCTTGATTCCCAGAAGACTACAAGCAGCACGACCCTGACCTCAGATTAATGATTGCATTTATAATTGATTGTATTTGCCTTGGCTTTGCTTGGCCAATCTGAGCACCTCCTCCTACCCTTATCACTCCAACTAACAACCAACATTCACCATAACCCCCCACTCCTTCCTCCCATCATGCTTGCCTGAGAACTGGTACATAAGCTGATACCATTTTGTATTTGTAATCTAGGTCATATTTTAAAAAGAATTATATCAATGGAAAAGTGTTGCATTTTTTATTTTAACTTTAAAATTTGTAGCTCACCTAGTCCTCTCAAGAATTCTGGAAAGCATGGAGGAGCAAGTGTGGGGTAACCCAAGGAAGCAGATATGTCAAGAGATGATGCAATATTATGTACTCACATTCCATCATCTTCGTCATCAGATCCAAATGGGTCCCTTAGTTGTCGTCGAGTCATAAGTATTGGTCTTTGGGCTGGTAGCAGTTGGGGTTTGGCTTCTTGCTAAACAAAATACAAACAATGAAGACATGAAAACAAGATATAATTATTGTCCTTAAAAATGATCTTAACACTAAGAAATTATTTGCTCGTAAGTCAGGCTCATCTCATCTTGAAGAAGAACTAAAATTCAGAAAATCTCTTAATAAACCCAGAGAATATTATGGATTGAATTTCAATGAACATAATAAGAGATTATGATTTCAATTGGAATGGTAAATTACCAAATGTATATTAATGCTTGATGAAATCTTAGAAATGAATAACAGAATTTCTTTTTATGCCATAAAGGTTTGATGAATAAATGGTACACATAATTGGACTGATAACCATAAGTCTCATACAGAGGAATAAAATTAAAAAATAAACAGCAGGGGTAAAAATGCAACATCCACATTTTACAAACTCCCACCAATAGTGACGAACACCTCCCGGACTCTGTTGGACTGACTCAAGTTAAAACCAAATTAATACATATTCAAAAACTTATATTACACTAAGCTAATAACAGGAATATTTTCAAGTTCAGAGAAGAATCACTACAAACTGGGTAAATAACATGTCACAGTCTATGTCATGCAAAAATTCAAAACTAAAGCAACAGTGGAAAACGCAGAGACCTGTAACTCATGATAAAATGAAACTCACTATAAGGCAAGAAGGGGGAGAGTGAATTTGGGTGCTACTGGCAACCCTTGTGCCCTAGACATACACACCATTTCGTATTCAACACATGCGTCTCCTTAGAGACCAAATTGCCAGGATTAACTCAAGAACAAATTCAGAGCAGGACATGGATTCATGACATTGTACTGAAATTCCCCAGTAGATGAAGACCATTTGAAAAATATTTCCAGAAACAAAGTTAGGGGACAGTGATTTCTAATCTACACAAATGCACATACTTTTACACTAGGGAAGAAAAACTAAACTATTCATTCTTACAAGGGCTAGTCAGTAAGAATGAAGTTTTGCTCGGTAAATGGTTTACAGAGAGTCCAAGTAGATACGGCATTTTCTGAAGTGGCCCCATCGACCTGCATGCAATTTTCCCAATGTTATTGCCTGTCAAGAAAGTAATTTCATGACAACAGTAATGGCCTCTATCTTTGTAGAAGGGTATTTCAGGTGACTAAGTACTGGCCCCGAAGTTTCAATTCAAGGTGAGGTCATTAAAATAGTCAAACAGAGTGATGTTTGAACTGAGGAGGGTAAGGCACAAATCCTGTCATTGCAGGCCAAATATTGGGATTGGCAGAAGCATTGGCAGATGGCAAATATTGGGAAGCATTGGCAGAGAGGCTGTGCACTGCATGACAATGCAATCAACCCTTCCTGCACAGACATGTCTCATGCTCAAGTGATCATGCACAGTGGTGAATGCACTTTCGCGGGAATTGCATAACTGTTGGTGGTAGCTGTGTTGATCATAACATCAGGTGCTTTCACCACTGGAATACCCAGATGGGCCTGCTTTTTTATCAAGACATGGTCCTCCTATAAATTTTTAAACCACCAAAATGTGACCTGTAGCGGAAGAATCAGCTGCAATATTTTGCATACGTCTGCAGCTACTTCTACTTCTGAAGGTTCTTGAATTTTCCAAGCAGAATATTAGTCATCCTGAACCGACCTCAATTTCTAAATCTAACACAGATGATCACTCCTGAATCGTTACCAGCTTGTTGGGACACATGCAAACACACTCTCAGAAGGAGTTGGGTTTTCTTATTACACATGACACGTTTCATTGACACACTGCATTCTACAACATAAAATCAGTCCAACTCATTTTTGACCATCCCTTGTAAAAGCAGGTTACCGACAAGAAGTTAGTTTCAGATGGACCCTGATAATTATAATGACATGGTAACTCAGGCAGTAACTTGATACTTATAAATCACTCAGTGGCATTAATGCATCTTGCATTAAACTAAATCAGTTTTCAGCTAACTTGGTGAAATTGCTGTTTTTGTCCAACCAGCATGTCTTTTCTTCTCCTCACTCCACTGCATCTATCATCTCACCCTCAGTTACTGTAAACTACACCAGCACAAGAGTTAGTTTCCCAAGCATCATTTGGTGGATGAAACAAAACACTGGGTAATTTCAGATAAAAACTTTTACACAACCAAGTTTTTTAAGCCAGTGTTCATATGAAGGCAGAATTCATATGAAAAATCACATGACTTAACTTACCAATCACACTGAGGGGGTGGGTAAGGGCAAATGGTGTAGGTAGGAGGGAGTGTTAGTCAAGAGTTATATCAGTGAATGTGAGGAATTCATTGAATATGACAGTATATGAGTATTATCCAGTGAACCATTAATGAATTTTCTAAAGGACTATAATTAGACTAACATCAAACCCCATGAAACTTCAAAACTGGCTCAAATGGACACCTCAGAGGTACTGTCTAATCACCCTCCTAAATATATATACACTGTCCCAATGAGAACATCCACTGTTCTTATTAGGTCATTGGCTTCAAACATTTCACCTCCAGAAAAATTCCATGCCGGAAAAATGAAAATTATTTGCATGCAGAACTAAAAAATTTTCCCTGAAATATGTTGTCATCACCTCCATTGTGAAGAAGAATGAATCTAGTAAAATACCCAAGTTCACTAATAAGTGTAACCTCTTCTCACCCGTGAGTTATCACATTTTTTAGCACCCACAAGGATAAATCTGTTGTAACACTAATTATCAGTCAACTGTGTTTTGATAAAAAACATGCATTTCAAAATTATTTTAATTTTGATGGGAATTTTTATGAGCAATGCAAATTGATGAAGATTTTCCACTTTCCCAGTGAATTATATCAATGAAATCATCTAGGGGTATGCCATCGAGTAAAATGATGACTGAAATTTAGATGACTTAACTATACTATCCCCATTGAGGGGATATCAAGGTAATGGGTGTCCTGCCTTGCAATCGATTGTGGAGTCAGTCATGAAAACAACATATGTTGATGTATTTTAGATATAGGTGTAAACATCACTCCAATATATTTGTATAAGTGCTTTGGAAAAGTTGGAAGGAAGATTCTATGGGCTCATAGATAGAATTTATGAGAAAGGTGCTTGATCGGAAGATTTTTCAGGTCAATATTAATCCGCATTCAGAAAGTCAGAGCAATATTGGAAACCAGAAAAAAATAATATCTTGGTTGGAGAACTATGAAAATCAGTAGTGAATAAGTACGAGAAACTAAATTATAAGTGGATATCACCAAGGATATATTTCTGATTTCCCTAGTGTCCAACTATGAAGGATTTCCACAAAGTTATGTCTGAGGCTGTTTCTAAATAATATTGGTGATGGTCAATTTGGCTTCAAGAAAGGAACAGGTGCACATGGTGATATTCCTGATGTCAGTGAGGACACTGATACAAAGGAAGCCACCTCTTTGCATGTTTCTCAAATCTCAAAAACTATTCAAAAAACTCTTCCACAAGAGTGAGTGAGCAGTCAATAAGAGTGTTAAAGGTAATGGGGAATGGCAAGAAGGAGATGGGTTCACCGTTAAAAATCTACACATGGGTCAAACAACACAAGTAAGCATAGGGGGGGGAGTACTTTTAACATAACATCTGGTATTTTCCCTGAGTATTAGCTAAGGCAATTCTCCCCAGGTCTTCCACCAGGCCCAACTCATTGGTAAGAATGGAGCCTCTCATTGGGCAGAAGACCCAAGAAGAATGCGTCCATGAGTGACTGTAATATGAGGAAGGAAAAACTACACATGAAATAGCCAAGCCAAGTAGCATGGCTGACAAGTAACATGGTCATCAAGGGAATATTCAAAATATATATGTACAAAGATGATTTTTTTAAGTGCATTCAAAGTGGTGCCATGCACAAGACTGAACCATGCCGGACAAAATACAGTGGAGACACTATGTGAAAGAGAGGTCTTACTCAATGAAATGCCAGTTGCAGGGGTTGAGTTAGCAGCTTGCTTGGCCTTGACATTCTTGACTAGAATAATTTTCCTGATGATTAACTCAATGAATAATGTATTCAAATTATATACATACATGAAGACAAGCGTATTAATGAATGAGATTAACTATAGTACTATTTTTGTAAATATAATAACAACAGATTTCTATTAAAAACCTGGATACCAGCCATGGAATTAAAATATGTCTGGATACATCTGAATTGATTTCAACCTGCAGATTACTTCTTCAGTACAATTCCAAGTTTGCATTAGGAGCGTTCAAAAAGAAATGCACCACAATTAATTTCTCAGCAAGTATGCAACACACATCCATGAAACATGTGCATTAAATCACTACAGTAGTCCTATCTGCTGATTATTTTTCTCCTGAGAAGTCTCCTGTGTCTGTGACTTCATACTAGGACTCACCTCTCTCAAAATATTTTATATGCTCTGTATTTATTGTGTTCAGGTTGTATAAGAAATATTTAATTGTGGTGAATTACATTTTAAATGCTCCTAATGGTTAAACATATCCATTACAAGACCATGTTTCTAAGTCATGGAGACAACAAAAAGTATCATGTAGCTTTTTTATTTAAAAGTAGGGGTGAGCCAATACTAAGAACAGATAAAAATATTGGCCAATAAGAGCATATTGGAATATCTATACAGGGTTGAAAAAAATACTGACATTTATAGTCCTTATTTAACCTTTTTAACAGATGAGAGGAAACTTTTGTATCCACCAAAAAATGTGTCCCATTGACTGAATAGGGAAATTGCTCAAATCTCCTACTCCTTCTATGAGGATGCCTCATGAGGATCCCTCTATGGAATAATAATATAAGCACAGAGTTGATTAAAATTATGCCTTATTTGGACTGCACAAAATATCAGTAACTCACAATGCTCATTATGCCAAGAACTTCCAAAGCATTCTAATGGAATCATGATTCAGAAACAACAGGAAACTTGAGTGACTCCTATAACAATCTTTTTCGGTGTCATAAGTGTACTGTAGCTGTTTTGAACATTTTTAAACCGAGTGAAAAAGGTAGCCAGCCTATCCTTACTTTCAGTGGGGGCAAAAGGTATCTGTAATTCCTTCTACCAAGTGAATTTTTGATCTGCCTATTCAATGTTTTGAAAAGCTTATCCAAATTTGAGTAGAAACTGATGCATAACCCGAAAGTTCTGGATGTTTCTGTAGTTTTCTAGTATGCATGACACTCTGGATATCACAAATAATGTCAGAGAGAAACTCCTTCTAATGACCCCTTATACCATCAAGAACAAAAATTAAATCATAGGTGCTAAATATGATGAAAAGTCACACATAGCATAGGTTGATCAGAGTAATACAAGGTCAAAAACTCCATGGTGACAGTCGAGTTGTGATATGGGGGCTTTGACTTGCAAAAATAAGCCTTTCAATGGATTCACAGATGCAACTTAACAGTATTTTTTAGGAGCCTCTCGATTAACCTTTGTAGCTAATTACAGTCAGTGCCCCCTGGGAACTTATTCTTTGAGGATTATGCCCCACAAACAATCACTCCTACCACTTAATAAACACACTGTAAATGGCTGGACTTTGTCTTATTGATAGTTTTTCAACTTACTGGTATTACCACTAGGGCTATGAAAACTGAATGTGTGACCTTGTAAAATGATTAAATACAGACAAGCAAGTATGTCACAGGTAACTGAGCCCAGAGCAATTATAAATAAGGTCTAACCATTTCAATCAGAAATCTGTTGTGAGTCAAGAACTCTCACATATATCTTAACCATAACATTAACAATTGGCTTTGTACTATGCCTTAATTTGTCTTTTTTAACACACACATTAAAAAAGTGAGTGATAAACATGGTGGTCAAACAGCCTTAATAAATAAAACTAGTACTTATATAAGTAAATTAAATATATATTAAAGAGGCTATAAAGGGCCATAACAAGGCAATGGCATAGAGAATGTGGCAATGAACACTGTTTGGAACTTCTCCCATGTCAGATGGGAGACGTCCTATGTCAGATTTGCTGCAGAATGGAAATAAATGACTGTAACCGATGAAAAAGTGCATCAACAGAATGTTCAAAAGGTAGTAAGTAAATCTACAGCCTCAGGGGGTATTATGTGGAAAACCAGAAAGAATTGATGTTAAAACTAGTCGCGAGCTAACAATGCATAGAAATCACTCACCTTTTCTTTGTAGGCCAACTTTTCCTTGGTGGGGGACAAGACCTTTCCAAGGATGCTCTTTGACCCGGCCAATATCTTATCCCTTACTTCCTTCACAGAAGACTTCTCTCTCTCCCCACTGTTGTTGTCATTCACGCCAACGGTTGTGCCAATCGGAGTGACCACCGACTCTGGCGGTGGGGAACTGTTTGACCGGGGCAATATCTTGAGGCGAAGGCCAATGCCCCCCGTGCTTTGTGTCAAGAATTGTCCAAAGGTGGAGGGGGAGGAAGGGGACGAGACGGGGCTCTGGGGGTTTGATGACTGGGCCGAGGCTGGTGGCATGGGCAGGCCCACGGGGGTGACAGCCGCAGTGGAGGGCGAACAAGGCACTTGCGGAGGGACACGCTTGCGCAGATTCATTATCTCCTGGCCAAAGAGCTGCATGGTAACCTCTGTGTCATTGTCGGTGTTGAAACGTCCAATCATGTACGAGGACTCGTCGGTGGTTTTTCCAATCTGTTGGACTTCTAGTTCGTGACCTATAAAAGAGGAAATTTCAAGACATAAAAAAAAAAGACTGAAAATATATATTTTGGTAAATGATTCACCATAATGCCAAACACATTCTTTAAAATGGAACCAGCAGCCCTAAACCAAAATTATAGAGGCCAAATTCAATTCTTCCCAAATCCTAGGATCAAAGTAAAACAGGCAATACTTTCAAGGATATTAACTTATGTATGTAAATAAAATAAAAATTTCAATATACTTAAGTAATGCACCAAGACTACCAATATTTCCACCCAAGTAAACTAATAGATGCAAATCGTAAATGAGGTTGAACAGTATTCAATGAACTTTTAAATCCTATGATTATTTGAAAATAATGGCAGTAATGCAACATGTAGTACTTTTGCACAGATATGATACCATCAGGTGTTGTTTGCTAGAACATGCTGAAAACACTATTCTAATATGAACACTTTTCGAGTTTGCAATATTTTTTCCACCTCTAGTCAAAATGCATAAACTATGTGATTACTTCATCTATCAACTCTTCTAATTTATATTATAAAACTTTCAGTTTTTCAGAGTAATTAATTATTCAATTATACAACTGATCAATAAAAATTTTGCTTTTTTGCATATTAGTGACTACTTTTCTGACTATGGCATTATTTTATAACCAAAAACTATTTTATAAAATTCACTGAAATAAACAATTTGACTAACTGCAACAAAAAAATATAAATACAGAGCAGAGGTAAGTAACTTAATTGACCGGCTTTCCTGATAATGTACCTTGGAAGACTTTGAATGACTTTATGAGGTAACAATCTTTTTGTGGTCCAGAGTATGTACAAATGAATTTGGTAATTCACTATTGCAAAACACTGATGTCTGTAATTTATCTACTGACCAGTAAAGTGTGTCCTCAGCTGGTACAGGTAAGTCATGACAGCCAGTTTGTCGGGAACGGCCAGGAGATCCATGTCCGCTGGCTCGATAACACGAGGGATCCCTAAGGACTCGGCTGCATCAAATGCACACTTGCAGTTAGCCTTCACGTCGTGTGGTGAGAGGGAGTCGTAGTCGCTAGAAGGACACGTTTCATCGCTAAATCGATGCCACTCCAACACAAAACGAGCATGACATAGTACACCCAGGATTTGTGGAATATTGATTGTGTTGTTAAAAATATTGATTACATAAAACTGTACAGTTTAAATTTTATAGTTTAAGTGAAACTAACCCCCTTTTATTTTAACACTTTTATAGATGAACTGACTATTCCTTGACCATCGAAAGAAGACTTTTGACCGTTAAATTTGCAGCCAATCAGCGGTCACCTACCATGACGTATAGTCGG
>WURS02075817.1:0-10315 GCA_011762765.2 Rhinocypha anisoptera | reverse complement strand
GACGTCTGCGGTTCCTCCGGTGGGTGGGAAGGGAAGGTTGGAGAGGCAGGAGGGGAGCTGGGGCGAGGGATGAGGATGAGTGGTTGAAGATTAAAACAAGTATGAGTTTTCAAAAACGGAGCTTCACCTAAGCTTCGTTCTCGCCGCCTTAACGCTTTGGTCGTCTTGGTCAATTGAATTCCATGGTCGGCCATGCTTAGTTTCGGTCCCTCGAGGATACAATAGAACTTACGCCGTGTCTACGAGTCTCGGCAGTCATCCTGTCCTAATCCTCGGGGGACTCTAGCTGAAAAGTCAGCTTAGTCATTGCTCGAATTCTTTTCATTGTTTTGAAAATATCTCCGTTATCTATATTACTGTAATATTTTGACGTTTCGTCATATTCTTTTGAACCTTTTATCCTTTCACTGTGATAATTCCTCTTGAGATACGCTAACCCCGATCCACGGAATTTTGCCAGAAAAAGTTCCCGGAGTGGGGTGTGACTTTCTTTCTCCTCTACTACCAAAGTTTCTAAAAATATTTCTAAAAAAATACTCTTGGTTAAAGAAAAAAATCCATATTTTACTCATTGCTGAATATTGTTAAATGTTATCTGAATGTTGTTTGAAACATGACAGGAGCCAAACAATTTTTAGATAACACGAGGAACCAGGGACAGGTTCGTATGTTGTGCTAGTTCTCCGAGTTGAAGGAATCAGGTTATACATTGATACCGGATGTAAATCTCGTTTCTGACATGAATTTTTATGCGGAATGATGATACTTTTTTGTGATTCTGTTTCATCCTAATGATCTCAACATCCAACGGTTAATGATAAACTTCTGACATTTCTCGTATCTATCTTAAATTCTATTCATACCTAATATCATATGATATTATTGATAATTGTTCAACAAAAACAAAAATTATTATCGATCTTGAAAAGCATTCAACTATCTAAAGTGGGATTTGTAAAACTTATAGTGACCAAAGAATATTATTTGATGAATAATTTTTGCGTATCAATTATTTTCCCATATTAGCACATTTTGGACCATTGGTTTACGTTGTCATTAAGTCACTCCTTCATTTGGTAGCAAATGGGCATTTTCCAGGTGAAAAATGAACATACTGAAAAAGTAACCGAATGTAAGGCATGTATCTAAATTATACTTATGAACTACTACTTAACTAGTAAACTTAATTTTTGAACTAACACCAAGAAATTTTGTTCATTCTGTGATACAGGTTGCAAAAATTTACTTAGTTCCAAAGGATAACTTCCCAATAATGATTTAAATCAAGATTATAAGTTAGAACATACTTTCACGAAATACACAAATTTATCCAGAGCACTTTATTGCACTTTAAGAGTAAAAAAATTATACATTAAACAAGGGATATAAGAAAGTAAACTTTGTAATAAATGGAAAACACTAAAGGAATATGATAACAGAATAGCTATTCTAGAAATACATCAAGTTGACGACTTTCTTTTATTTTTGTATAGTTTTTGCAAGTTTTCCATTGATTTTATTTCTTGGAAAATATAACTTCTTTATCCTGTTTTAAACATTTACCATTGAGATAGCTTAGCTTGAGATTCTAAAGCACCGTGTTTACCTTTTAAATCTTGATAGCCCGAGAAAAATAAGTAAAGGAAACATGAAATTATCCCTGAAAAGAAAGAAGGTTTAATTTTATTTTCTGGAAGCAGTGCCATTACAAAAAAGAATGAGAGATAGGTTGATGTAGTTGAAAGAAAATACAGAGTAGTCATTTGGCGATGGGTCACGTGAATAGAAGGAGGAGAGGGTACACCAAGAGTCTGGTGGGGACAGAGGTGGGGTCATTTTTTTTTTAAAGATATTAGGACATTCTTGGCGACACTTTTGCTTTGGTTGGTAACCGCAGGAGGGACGATTTCTTAAAAAAATGATTCAGGAAGCCCATCGAAGCCTACCTGTCACTCCAGATAAATGTCACTGCCAATCTTGATCGGAAACTTCTTCGAAAATATTTTCCGTAACACTACCTCACCATCTTAGCAAATAACATCCAGCGACGCGTGAAAATTCTTTAAGGTTCACTCTTTTTTTTTTGGCTCAGTAGCTGAGAGGTTAAAGAAAACGCAGTAGAAATATTAAGTATTTTTATTTCCAAATCCTTTTCAGTTAAAAAGATTAAACATTGAGCCAAAATAAACTAAATTAAACATTTTTCACTCTAGTTATTTATTAGCATGAAACATTTTCCCTTGATCGATAATGGAATGGGCAAAATATGATTGAAAGAAAAAATACCTGTTTTTAGATTTGGTAAATAATTTTTAACCTAAACTTTGAGTCTCTTATTTCATCCCATATAAATCTAAGTATAAATATTTATTAAATAATAGTTTAGTAGATATTATTGATTATAACGAAATATGGGATTGGTTTTTGTATCGCCACTGACAATTACATGTTGCATTTTGTACACGTTTTCTCTGAGTGACCTGTAATTTTTAGAGTAATATTTATAATACGTTCCGGAATAACCACTATACAATAGCTATATTTAATCCAAAGCGTCTGTGAGCTTCCTTACCCATTGATTTGACTAAATACATCGATATATGTGGTAAAGACCATTAGCAAAGGGTTAAATGAGCCATCATCAAAACTATCCTCCAAACATCTGGATTTAAAGTTTTCAACGATGGAGAAAGTTCCAACAATTATATAATTTTAAATAAAAAATAGAAATTAATTTGAAATAGACATTAAAATATAGAAAATATGTAAAATATTTTGACGAAAGTAAAGGAATTAGAAGTAACCCACGAAAAATGGGATTTTAGGTTAATAAGTTCCTGGTTCCTGGAAGGTAGGCCGCCCGGCAGATAACAGAAGACCTAGACTACTCTCGGGCTTCGTCTCTGGACTGAAAGCAGTCATGAGCGTTTCCTGGAGTTTGTCCAATGTCCAATCTCTTAATGAGATTATGTTCATTGTTAATAATACCACCCTTTGTTTTCCTACTATATAAATCATAGTTATTGGTCTTCAGTTTGAAGATTGATTTGACGCGTCTCACCATTCATTTCTTCTATACGCTAATCGCTTTATTTCCATGTAACTTTTCACTTACGCATCCGCTATTATTTCCCTCGTGTACACGCATACATATCTCCCCCAATGCGTTTCCCTTCGCGTACCTTATCTTTAACGAATCACATTTTTTGAGACATGTACGACTGATGTTCTCCCCTGTTTTTCTCAGGATTCCTGAGATTCTTCGGATAATTCAACAGCATAAATCGTCGTTACTTCTCGTTTCACCCATTCCCATGGTTTTGAAAACCCTCCCTTAGTACCACATTTCATTTTCCACCAATTTTTTTCGATGCCCTTAAAGTCCATTCCTCACTGCTGCAGGGAAGCAAACTTCATGTATCATTTTTGGTTTGGTGTTACGCTATGATCGAAAGCCATTGATTTGTTTCCGTGATTTTTGATACTTTTGATGGACACTCCTCAACATGAACTTTTGTCATGCCTTACTGCAACGTGGCAGCGGGGAATTATTGAATGGCGAAGTAGAACCTGCGGTACATTTGATTTTGTCGTGACGAAAATGTTTTCTTGTAAAAGAAAAAAAAAATGGTAAAAATAACCACTGGGATTCTCAGTTCAAATTCTAAGTCGGTAAAAAATCTCGCTTCACACAGATTATTGCACGCGCTTCGAAGCATCGCCCGAGATAACACAACCCCGCGGACGGCAAACGTGTTGTTTTACGAGTGATTGAACGGAAAAACCTAAATGGCCCTGAGCCTGTATCGTCACTTCAATAGACGTATCACGTTCCCTCGGGGCGACGCATACAACCGTTTTTGCACCACGCGCAATTTCCACAAATAAACGGCGGCCTTGGGGACGTGACGCAACGTTTATGACCCCCTCCACAGCCGTCGCTTTTTCACGGAATCGCAGGATTTTTACGCTCCTCCGGCATCATGATGACTTCATCTAGATTACCGGGGAGCTTTCGAAAAATGGGCTTGGGAATTCAGTCTCTCTGAGGGGGCGGGGGTAGAGAAGGGAAGGGGAGAAGAAATATCGTCGGTGTGACCTATTACGTGTACTATAGAGAAGTAAACGTGGTGGCGGAGGGGAACCGTCGTTTCATTGACGCCTCCTTCGTACCAAAGTGCTCATGTTGAGCTCACGCGGTGCACCCTCCCGTTCCAGCGAGACTCAGGTTTCATTCCCATGGCCGTAATCTCGGCCCCTCCTCCCTCCCCTAACACCCACCCCCACACGCACGGGAAAATCAGTCGAATTTCGAGTTAGGGCACGATTTAAGCCTTTCGGATAATGTTTTCATTGCCACCGTGGATTTCTTTATCTTTCTCGACCGTTCCTCGATATTTTGCGCCTTGCGTACACGAACGATTTGATGCCGGATGCACGATTCGCAGCCGAAGCGGACGATTTCCATCGCATCCTGCTCGAAACGGCGGCATTTATTATTTTTTCCGCGAAGGGGGAAAAACGAGGTCGAAAGTGGAACTGAGGACGTCCGAGAGAGTTCTTTGCTTTTTTTTTTAAGTTTGCGAACACTCTTTTCCCCCACACATGCCAAATGAAAAAGGTTAAAAAAATGCCCCTTGTTGATGTTCATTTCCCGGAAGAAAGTATAGTTACTTCACCGCGTTTAAACGAGTTGTTCGGTTCGCATTCACATGCCACGACTCGGACAGACAGTCGCTCTTCGGCTATTTAGATCCGTATCTTTTTCCTTTTGAAGGAATAGGAAAAGTAATGTGAAATGTCAAGATGAACATTGCTTTAGAGTCTCGGTTTAAGGGATTGGTTGTTTTTTTTTCACAGGATTTCTGCTGATCTTCTGTCATTTGTGAATGGGATATGGACCCGAGAAACTCCATGAGCAGCTCAAGTTCCGGAAATAGCCTGCCTCTAACTCCCCGTCGAGCTCTCCTCTAATCCGATAATTACTTTTTAACTGCATGCCCTCGTAATTCATTCCTCCTTCACTTTAGATGTCCATGACAACATTGTCTTCATCAAGATAACTGCATAAAAGCAAACGTATTTTATATGAACACTAATATGGGCTCCCCCCCACATGCTTAATGCGTCTCGCTTTGAATAATGCAAAGGACATAATGTAAGGTCAGTTTTTAGTTGTTGTTTATGCTTGATGTGAGCGGTGTGACATTGTCCAGCATGTTTTGTAGTTCTTGTAATAGTTATTTGCATGGTAATTTGTTCTTTTTGTGCGTAATGCATGACTTGTATCATGTGCATGTGAATGTATGGTGGTGGCTCACCCCCTGCCATACTCCCTTGTGGCGGCTTGCAGGGTATTATGTAGATGTAGATGAAATGTGTTCCTTGAACACTTGAGTGGTGTATCGAGCGTAATGTGGTGTAATGTCATCATTATGAAGATGGAGAGACGTGCAATTTTTCACCAAATAATTTTTATTACTACCCGGATTTCAATGCTACTACATCATTAGGTGATGATGATGTAGTAACACTGAAACCCTGGTAGTAATAAATATTATTTTGTGGAATTGGTACAAAGGTTTTCGCGGCGTCGCGTCGTCTTTATCGGATGCTGCGTCCGCTTTGGTGACTTGTGATGACAACAGTTTCGCTAGCCATCCTGCTAGTCCTCGAAGACTTCGACCTTAGACCTGAAGACGCTAGCAGGATGGCTAGCGAAACTGTTGTCATCACATGTCAACAAACGCTGACGCAGCACCCGATAAAGACGAGAGCACTTATTTTGTGGGAAAAATCACGTCTTTAAATTCATGATTCCTTGAACAGCTGCAGCGCGAAAAATGTCCCTTTTTCCACGACACGTCTCATTCTCGAGCAAGGAAGCGCATTTTAGGAATGGATATAGTTTTGCGTACTTAACTCACCATGTTTTTAAACGTCCAATTATTTTAATGAAGTTTTTCCCAATTATCTACCTTAACATCTCTCTCACTAGAAACAAAATGGACTGCTATAAAATAATTCTCTACATATGATCGTACATGTGATTTTCCTTTCGCGTCTCCAATCCCTATCCTTAAGGTGAATTCATAATTTCAAATTCACATTCATCGACTTAATAATGATGTGCTAACAACTGTTGGTGTAAATATTTCACAGAACATACCGAAATGCCGAAATTTCTTGTGATGAGTTGAACGGAAGTTAACGAGAATTTCCATCAACGGAACCACCACCAACGAACTCAATTCCTACTTGAGTAAATTTATCGTCCGGCGTGACCTCAGATGTCATAGGGCAGATGAGTGGTTCTCGCCTTCTTTCAATTTCACGGTGACCTCTGGCACAGCGAGAAACCCACGAGTATGGATTCTCGGAAGGGACTTTGGATTTGGACGTCCCGGGGTCCTCACGGGGGCATTCATCGGTCATGAGGACGAACCGGTGACTCACTCTGCCCTCTCCCCCCCCCTTCTCTCTCCCTCGCATTCCCTCCTTCAAGTTTTCCCGCAAAGTCGTGCGTTCCGGGTGTCGGTGACGTCATCGTTCGCAAAGCGTGTAGGACGGCTAGCGGGGGAAAATGGATGGTTGGACGACGTAAAAAAACACAAAGTGACGTCAGCTGGAAGAAGGCTGTATTCAATGGGGCGGAAGAAGAGGGTTTCATGAGGCAGACGGAGAAACGCGCAGCGAAGGCTACAAATGGAGAACAGGATCCGGACAGGAGCGAGAGAGAGAGAGAGTAATTTCCTATGGGCGTCTCAAAGACCTTGGCGCGGAGTTCACAATTTTCTTTTTTTTTTAGACTCACTGTATCTTTTAGACTTCGTGCTTCCATTTGTGGTTCTATAATACATTCGAACGGTAAAAATTTTTATTGTCCAATGCTTTCCATTGGTCATTTTGGAAATTTAAAAACCTCATATGCATGCAAAAGGTCTTCTTTGCGATAATTCTACGCAATACCCTCTGCGAGCCGCCTAAAGGGCGTGTGGCAGGGGGTGAGTGAGCCATTACCAGGTATGCATTCCCACATGCATATATCGCATATGATTCACATGGAGAGAAACTACTTGCATGTGGAAATTTCAACGAGAAAAGAAAATACATGTCATGCGGGAACAAAATAAATTAACATTTAATTTTAAAAAATATGCAAGATAATTTACACATAGCTACACTAATGTACAAACTAGCTACCCTAACTATAATCTCCGAGTCTGTGATCATATTTATTTTGATCTTTAATTGCCAGAGGAATAAATGACATTTTATATCTGTTCGACTCTCTTCCTCTCTGATTAAAACTACTACTATAAAATTTACATACACACTCACACATTTGCAGCACATCCCGCCTGAAACTATGAAATTCGTACACTTGGTTAATATCACTGTGAAAATACTTTGTGTCACCAACGGGATGCTTCCATTTAACCCATCATTCGATCAACCGGATATATATAATTTTTTGCCATGGCTGATAAAGTTTTTTGGAATTACCTTCTTGCTCTTGAAATTGTTTTCGCGTACGATCGATAAGAAACAACGTAGGATCCAAATTTCTGGATGAAATATTCGAACGCGGTATTCAAATCAATCGGGGAACATTTTAAAAACATTTTTGCCAGACTACGTTAGCTGCGTATTCGTTACATTTTTGTTCCGTAATAATTGAATGGAGTAGAAATTTAATTAGCCACGTGTTTCCAATCAGCGATTTGTATGTGGTTACTTTCTCGCCCATTGCCCTGTGATATGGATTTTATTTATGTAACCTAAAGTTTGAGTGATATAAACATTACAGACCCACAAATAAATTTTTACCCGGCGTTGTATTAAGTTGGAAGATTGAATGATATTTTTGAATAGCCGAGAAAATTTAATTTTACTTCGAAAAAAGGGGGAGATTTGTCGGCCAATAATTTTATTCCAAATAAATTATGCAAAAAGTGGTTTTTTTTCTCCTTGAGTTAAGGAACTTCACCGGAATTCAAAAAATATCTTCGCAGCTATTCCTTCATTCTCAGTGGGACAAAACATTTTGATCACGTACATTTTAAAAAAGGGACTACATTTTTACTAAAAGACTTTTTAATGCAGCCCTTCTGAATTTACAGAATGGTTGATTATTTGAATCCAGACTATCTCATGGTCCTATATTCTTAGTAACAAGTGGAATTAATTTAATTACTCAAAGAGTCATTAAATTTTAAATATTAAGACTTATAAAAAAGAACCTACACCTTGAAGGAGAAACGCATTGAAATTTCGGTTTTTACTACTTTCGGGCACGTTTTAATAAATATAACATTTTATGTAGCACAAAATATGTCGATAGATTAAGAACGAAAAGATTTGTTGTGTGAATTCATTCTGATGCAACTCTATTCCATGGCAGCCATAAAATTCCCTTAGAGAAGAGCCATATCACAGACAAGACCACGGAACTTGAACTACGATCCTTTTATTAAGAGATAAACACTTTAATTTACGACTTAAAGCACACATTAGGCATGAATTATGGTTTTTAAAATTTTTACGTGCCTCTTTCTATCCCGCTGGGTTTTTCTGGAGCTAAGACGCGAGTGAACACATGAAATATGCTGGTGGAAACAGTTGGTCTTTCGACGGCATAAATCATTCTGCCTCTAATATGACGTGGGACCAACGAAGTCTTGAGAATCGTATGAGAGCCGTTTGAATATTCGTGATAAACCACATTAGTGAAGACCTCGAGTTTAGACTTAAGGCTCTCTCTGATAGACATGGGTCCTTCCGATTTAAGTTTCTGGCACAAAGGGAATCAGTTATTTCTGAGGCGATAATTACTAGCATTAGTACGGACACCCGACGCCAGGAGAAAGTTGTTTTATATTTTTTACAGCAACTTCTAATTTATAGGGCATAACATTTGGAAAACATATTGATAAAGGATCTGTTAGGATACATTTTGGTGCCATTACGTATTTATATCGTGGTTATTACAGTGTTTCAGGTTTGAAACGGCAAAAAAATCACAATGCTTGTTGTTTCCCTAATAACTCGTCAAGAAAAGAGGTAAAAATATTTTATCATACAATACAACGCGGCATAAAACAAACTAAGATTTGGCATCAATTAAGTTGAGTTTGACTGGGCCGTCTTCTTGTGGGTGACGATTAAATTCGGGTATCCACAATTTTTATGTCTTTAGTAGGACACTGCGAAAGAGTATGACACCCTGACAAAATAAGAGAGGCTATGTCAAGTCTTCAATGCATTTCCTCGAATAATTTTCCCCATGCGACATAAGCCAACACAGGAAAGCGGCGGCAAACGCTTTAACTATAAACATAGTTTCCGTCTTGCCTGCGTAAGTAATGAGAGGTCATTACGTGAGGTTGGTGTCCCTTGTCACGCCCGCTCTCATCACTCGACGAGGTCACTTGCACAGTATACCTACCGCCAGCCGCCAGGGAGTGTGGCAGCGGGTGAACGCACGCCTGGCACGCATTCTCAAATTCAAGCCCGTATAATTTTACTTGCGCGAACAATACTCTTTATTGAAGAATATTTAAATTTTAATTAAGCTTCTAACCTGGAGATAAGTGTCTTGGCTTTGGCAGGTGATTTTCAGACGAACGCAAAATGTCTCGGAATAAGTCGCTACCTATGTTAATTATCCTATTCGTGATCGGGGTACTATCTCTGAATATATATATGGAGTTAGATGGATACAGGTAGGTATTTCGGTGGTTCTTTTGAGTCAAAATTGTTAAACTTATAAAAATGTTTTATAATAGTAAAACATGTTAAAATTCCACCACATCACGCCTGAAACTTCGATTTTTGGTCGTTTTTAGTTCTGGTTCTATTTGATCTTGCAGCCCAAAAACTCGATTCACTGCCGCGAAAAAGAATCTAGATGTCAAGTTAAATAGAGGAGGGATTCGCGCGAACACTGGAGGAGGTGGGCGAGAGTGCCGTGTGCGTCGGTGCTTGACATTGGTGCTCGCAGAGCATGATGGGAGAAATGACGATAATAGTAATAATAATTTATTGAATGCCAACTGGTGACCACACAAGCGCATTACAATAATAAAGATAAACACTGTCACAACTCGGTCCCGGGATGGGATAGGAATCGGACAACTGCACGGTGCTTTTTTTTTCTCTCTCTCTCTCTCTGTTATCTATTCTCTCTTTTCTTACAAACGGACACACTCCAGCCACACTCCGTCCACTCCAGACACTCGCAGCAACGCTCTCTCCGGCCTTCGCCGGAGAGAGCGTTGCTGCACTCACTCCCCCCACTCACTGCACCTTACCT
>WURS02075806.1:0-10315 GCA_011762765.2 Rhinocypha anisoptera | reverse complement strand
AGATGATGATGTAGTAACATTGAAACCCAGGTAGTATTAAAAATTATTTTTGTGGAAAATTGCTTATTATTTATATTTGTTGTAACAGCATACCAATGTTTTACCATTCCACATCAAAGAGCATCAAAAATGTGCATAAGGCATGTTTAATCACTGTATTACTTCTATTTCCAGAAACTATAATTACCTATTAATATCACTAATAATATCAATCTTAGTTACAATAGCATTTAGAAACTAATACTCACAGCATATAGACTAGTCTCAAATAATGTTGCTCTTTTGTAAATTGTCTTGAATGTTAATGCATATAGGTGAACCTTTATATACAAAATTTCAATGGAATAAATTAGTTGACCTATGCATGAGTATATAGATTGATCTACACAGTAATTGAATATAAAATAGTAACCATTTAATACAAGGTTATTTATGTAGTTATTTCAGTGGAATGAATGTATGTCCTAATAATGTAGCAATCTAATTGTACTTTCTTGCTATTTTAATAGGTGCTACAGTTAAAAAGAAAGAAAGAGGAATTGATTCAAAGGCTAGATGGTCTTTTTGAGCCAAACCAATTACAGGTGATGATGGTTAAGGCAACCTCCTACCCTTGCCAGTGGTCTGAGAAGACTAAAGAAAGCCTTAAGAATCACGGGTCACAGAGGGTATGAATACCTATGTGAGATAGGTTTTCCTCTGCCATCATATGAGATATGTTCGTATAAGACTCTTTGCAGAAGGCTTCAAGCCACTTCATTTGCTCCAGGTATTCAGAGAGACATAATACATTGGTTAGGCATAAAGCTTTCAAAGGAAAGTGACAGTGCTAAGCAGTGTATTCTCTGCAGTGATGAAATTTAAATAAGACCTACCCTGGAAAACTTCTGGGAGTGCCAACACCCTTTTATGAAGGAACTAGGATGTGTGGCGTATTATAGATCACGTCTATCTATTCCACTTTTCAAAAACATTTTTCCAGAATGCATTGACCAAGAGTGAACTTAAAAATGCTATTTATAACAAACAATTTGATTAATTCATAATCTAATAAAGTTACAGAAACCAACTTTTCAGAATGTTTGTATTATTAATAATAAATCATTTTTGCAATAAGCTAGATACCTTTCCTAGATTTCTTCGGTACTGATGGATTCATTTTTCACGAATTTCATAGAACTTGTCCCAACTGTAATACACTCCTTGTAGCACCACTGTCTATAGGTCTAAGTAGCGAGGATGCCTTCACACTGGTCAAGTTCAGACTGATTTATCTCTCAGAAGTCACCAAATGTCTAAAAATGCTGACTCTTACGTTTACTTTGTTTGTCCTATGGGCATATAGGTTACAAGGGTGGATTTGTGGCTGCTTTCAAAACAATCTTGCTTGCAGGCGAACATTTTCACCGTGTCAACAATATTACTTAGGGAAGCTGTAAGGGGAGGCAGGATTAGCCAGGAATTGTGCCGGAGCCCCTAATGGGCAAGTGACCTTCAGAGGGACAAGACGCATGAGATGTCGGGGAGGGGTGAAAGGGAAGAAGAAAAGTCCTTCATTAGTCTTTTGTTTCTTCCCTTTCACCCTCCTTTCGAAGTGCAGTAACCCAGTGGGAGTTCTGTACCGTCAACCCAGTTAAATAGCTTATACGAAGTATCCTATGTATTTATTTTAGTTCTCAAGCTTTTGGACACAGTATGTGTGGCAAAGCTTCCAATTTATAACACAGCGTCTTGTATAGCCGAATGAATGCCGTTATTTATTTGACAGACTTCGTAATAAAGTTTTTTTAATACTTGTGCAGACTGGGACTAAGGTTCGTTATTTCATATCGTTTCTTTACCATACATTTAGATACCCTTTTCCCAGGGACCAATGATTTGGTTTGTAATAACGAAAACTTCTTATAAACGTTGTTCGTAATAAGGAGTCTACTGTAATAACCAAATATCGCATGTATATATTGTCTTATTTCATTTTCCATCATGTTTTTTTAGTAAATGGTTCATTCTCATTTCGTTTCTCTTGTATATTTTTGCCATGTCTTCATTCTCATTGTTCTTATCTTCTCAAAGTGCTTTTCCTCTAAGTGCTATCTTACCTAAAATTTCTTGGAACGTGGGTCATGAAAAACCCATCACTTCCCCACCAAAAATGATATCTTAGTGGCATTCATGCTGGTAATGTTTTCTCGATGCCACTTCCACTTAAGTGATTAGTTTCCTCAAATTTCTTCGAATATTAGTCAAGAAGAACCCATTATTCCACCGCCAAATGTTTTATCTTACATGTTTTCAACCTGATGTACACTTTCCATTGTCATCTTCCTCTAATATGTCAAACTTCTTGGATGGATCACATCTTTCGTAGGATAAATAGTACAATCATTAATACCAACCGTAGAATTTACTTTTAAAAATGCTTTTGGTCAGACAAACCAAAGAAATTCATTTCTGAAGTTATATGTTTAAAGACTATAAGATTTGCATTTTTAGCAGAAGCACTGGAATAAATATTTGACCATCGACTCAAGTAGAGTGGGATTTGCAAATGAGCCAGAGGGCCGCTTTTCCCCCAAACCACCCGACGGAGGAGGATCCCCAAAAGGGTCAACCTTTATACCTGGAAAATAAGTCTCTTTGAAAGTACACGGCTGTACAAAATCTTTTGGATAGATCAGCACACAGGTGAACACTTATCCGAGAAGTCTCTCTGATGCGAAAGAGTTAAATAACAGATTTCCTCCTAAAAACACTAGTACCATGCCTCAAAAACCAAGAGTGAAAAGCTATAAAGAATGTGTTCGGCATTAACAATTTCAATATCTCAAAATTTTAACCTACAGAGACAGAACACCTTAGCATTACATTTTTTATGTTAAAAGATTCATAATCTCATGATTTCCAGCTGAGATAGCTTCATAAAGTGTAACCCTTCACACCATGAAACTAAATCACTCTGAAAGAGTTCAGCGCACAGGTGTAGAATATCAATCGAAAAGCTCAGCGTACAGTGTGAGCTTATCCTAGAATTTCTCTGATTGAAAAGGGTTAAAACTGGGTCCCATTCTCAGTAGCCAGAAACATCAAGAAATACTATGCAAGCCTACACTAGGGCATGTAGCAAAGAGGATCCATTATCATGACCTCTCTGTCACTGTCACTCAAGCTATGATCCTGAAATATATTGGGGAGGCATCCACAATGAACAATGCGCTGCATTGGATTATTTTCTTTTGTCTAAACAAATCATCAAATTAGGCCTATTTGGTTCCACAGTTGGCTTATGGAATGAAGATGTGGATAAGAAGAAGGCATTGGAATGAAGACTTCATTACTGCCAGGCCTGCCAATGAAGGCAGAAAAACTAATTTATTAGAATGAAGTAAAAAATAACACTAGTATTCATCACCATATGTAATACCAGAATTGTATAAATGTATTGTATCACATATTGGAGTAAAAGAAACACTTGGTAATTCCACACAAATTTAATTTTAAAAATACGACCCGGGTTTCGACAGGGATGTCATCATCAGGTGACATCAGGTACTGTATCACTATCAAATTAATTTTAATTAGACCATGTGTACATTAATAGACCAATTTTATAATGAAATTGTCTAATCTAAGCAATGATGAGATCAATGAGGTCAACTACTTAAAATAAAAACACAGGCAAATAATTAATTGTAACCACCTTTAATCACTTGTGACATTGTATTGCGCTATTCACACTTTTAGTCCACAGTTTCAATCAGGCGGATTATGAGTTTGCATTCGGTCCTCGTCTACGGCCAAAACCTTGCACAATGTTTACAAATCTACGATTATATTGGATGCGTCGCTTAGCTCGCCCAGTCTTCTTTTTTTTCTTTTCTTGTTTCTCCACCTAAAAACAATGCAATAAGTAATTTAGAAACATTACTAGTTTAATGTGAATGATTTCGCTGCATATGGATTGTGAAGGCTACATGTCTTCTGAGTTTCCACCATGTGGTATATTATCTCTCGACAACTGTTTTTCCTGCATTCTCACAGGCATCTTTAGGTTGAAGTCAAGATTAAGGGCAAATCGTCACCTATATATAGCCCAGGTATTTCATTTCCTTCTTTGTAATTGGTCTGTTCATCCATAGAAATTGTCAGTGAACCATACACAAATGAGACTGACGGACCAATCACAGAGAAGGGGATGAGTGAACTGGACTTATATAAGAAACAATTTGCCCTCAAACTTCACTTAGACCTGAAGAGAATACAGGAGAAACTTGTCGAGAGATACCATACCACTGGGTGGAAACCCGCAAGGCATGCAGCCTTCAACATTACAGGTTTATACAACAGAAACACCAGTGATGGATTTCCAGCAAGTGAAAAATATTTACTTCTAAAATTTAAATCTTTACATGTTAGTAAGATTTCAAAAACCATAGTAAATGTTTGCTTTTGGGCATTGTTTCTTAGATGACATATTACATATCACACACCCAAACATTAATGAAAGTGATATGAAAGTAATGCAATTACAAGAAAAATGTAACATATGTTGTAATGTGAGAGTAAAGACATTGAATTCTGCATGAGGCATAACCAATGCCTGGAAATCTCCAGGAACTGGGTAAAGCCGAGTAGGAACTACCCATCAGCACACTGATAGTGACCACAAACTGTTTACGATGAAATGTGAAGTTGAACAAGTGACTGAAGAGAAAGGATGATCTAACAAAGACAAAAAATAAAAGAACAGATACTCTAATCCTACAAAGAGTAGAGATGAGTTTACAAAAAGTACTGTCCTCAGATATCAGTGAAGGGTGGAAGGAAAATCATTATCTAAGAAGGATATCCAGAAAGTAAGAACTTGTTAAACAAACTTGTTAAAAATTGAAGTGATTATATTTTAATGAAATTCACAAGGGTTGTCAAAATTATGTTATTATTTCTCCACATAAACCCTGTTGAGGCCAATACACATTTAAAGCCTGGGCACAAGCTTATGCATACCCTCATCGTATACCTTCCACTCCACCTCCTGAAGCTACTACTTTTTCAGTTTCCATGACCTCCTCATCATTCGAAAAGCACTGTCCACCCAAGAACTCCTTCAATTTAGTGAAAATATGGTAATCTGAGCGTGACAGGACCGGGGATTAGGAAGTGCGTGAGTCACAAATGTCCTATCTAAACAAAATGAGCAGGTCCTGAGTGAGCCTTTGGGAACATAATCGACCAATAAGATCCTGTTCTGGTCCCCAAAGATGGATGCCACAATTTTCCTCTCTGAAAACCCAACTTTGAATATTTTGACTGATGGAAAATGAGTATGGCTAAATTGAAGGAGTTCTTGGGTGGACAGTGCTTTTTGAACAATGTGGAGGTCATGGAGACTTAAAAAGGTGGTTTCAGGGGGTGGAGAGGAAGGTATATGATGTGGGTATACAAAAGCTGGTGCCCTGGCTTCAAAAGTACATTGACATCAACAGCAATTATTTAAAGGAATTGTAACATATTTTAACATACCCTGTAAATTTCCTTAAAATATAATCATTTTTCCATTTTTAACAATTGTTGTATTCTTAATTTCTGGTATATGCAATGGTAGAACTCCATTACTGGTTGAAAGAAAAACCTTTGCTTTTCTACAAACTAAAATCTTATTTATGACCGGTATCATCACTGTGTAACACCTTCAGGTACAGATCTCTTTAAAATCTAACTGAAGGTAGAACTGTGACAAAACCAGTCCTAAATTGTTTTATTTTGTGGAAAAGCAGTTTTTTTCTATGGAAAATCTTTGTTCTCAAGGCTGTAGAGAATGGGTTTGGTAAGCTCAATCAAAAACTTTAAAAAGCATCAAGGAAGAAAGGAGTTATAAAAAGGATATATAAAGGACGATGGTCACATAAGATGAAGAAGGCTAAGAAAAGTACAGAAAGCAGGGAAATTTTGTATAACGAAAGGCTAAAAAAAAAAAAAAAATCAAAATGTCAAAAGCTGGAGACTGACATGAAAAATGAAAACATTATTAATCTTTTAGGACTAACTGATTCATCAATAAAAGCAAATAATCGCAACAATGATCACCGATGATGGAGTGCTTTTGATGACAAGGATGTGGGAAGACACTAGAAAGAGTACATAGATGAATTGTGAGATGACATACAAACACTCTATGTAGAGGACAAAGGAGAGAGAATTCAGAAGAAAACTGCAGAAACTAGACTACTGATCCGTAGAGATCATCTCACATGCCTCCAATCAACTGCCTCCATCTCTACCTGCTACTCAATTTCCCTTTTCCAGATTTTGTACCACATGCATCCACAATCAACAAATTGCATGTGCATATCTTTCATTGTAGAAATGCAAAAAAAAGCAACAAGCAAATATCATTTATGCACATAATATTCAGTAATTGCAAATAAAACTAGTTTCATTATGATTTAGAGAATTATTTAAACATAAAACATTAACCAAGATTAGAGAACTTTTGGAGATCACTAAAGGAAAGTTTAGCACATTAAAATATATAGTGGTAGTCTGCTACTGTTGAATTTCGCAGTGGTATATGGAATTTCATTAATTGATACTTCCATTAAAATCGAAAAGAAAATTCCCGATTTCGTCGTGGTGTCATTACAATCTGCGATTTTGTTTCATAAAAATGAAAGCTACTTCCGCCGGGGACCAAAAAGGCATTTCGTAAAATTGTCATATCAAATTTACGTAATATCAAATAATAACTCCATTAGAATACATTGAGGGCAGTCAGGACCACTTCATCACTTGCGTATAATCGGAACATGTAAAATTGAGATTCTACTGTAAACGGAGTGCAAGAGAAGCCTATAAATAAACACTGGAAGGAAAAAATATTTCACCGGAAAAGACGGATGTATTTCACATCACTTTTAAAGGAGAAAAAACTAATGGTTATAGTCAAACAAACACAGAAACGAACAAAAAGAGTATGCAGTTTGCAAAGAATTACTGGAAACAGAAGAAAATTTTGCAAAGTTAACGGGCGAGCGAACGGGTGTCACGAATGCCAGCAGTCGTGGAAAGAGCTCAGGTGCTGATTTCGGAGGACCCGGGGGCAATCGTTGAGGAAATTGGAATCAGTGTTGAGTGTCAGCGAGCGAACAATGTGTTGGATTGCAGAGGAGGAATTACGTTACTAGTCGTACATAATAAAGGTGCGACAAATGCTGTCTGAAGCTGCCAAAACAAAGTGGGTTGCTCGCCGCAAACTGTTATTGAGTTCGTTGAAAAACGAAGCGGCCGGGCGAATCAGATTCTTTTCTGATGGAAAGATTTTCACTGTTGACACAAAGGTCGACCGGAAAAATGATCGGTGGCTCGCCCATACCCTGAGGACGTCCCAATTGTTGAACGAAAAAAGTTTCGATTTTCACTGTTGACACAAAGGTCAAACGGAAAAATGATTGGTGGCTCACCCACACCCTGAGGACGTCCCGATTTGTTGAACGAAAAAGTTTCCAGTTAGCGTTCATGTCTTGGTGCTGTGTCAAGTGAGGGTGATATCATGCTGCCACATTTCTTTGAAAAATGACAAACCATCAATAAAGAAGTGTATCTGAGTGTTTTGAATGATGTCGTGAAACCGTGGATGGTAACTGTCGCCTCGGGAAGGCAATGTCTTTCAGCAGGACGGTGCACCGGCTCACACGAGCCATTTAGTCCAAAACTGGCTGTCAGATAATGTGGACATGTTCTGGACTAAGGAGTTTTGGCCCCTGAATAGCCCGGATTTGAACCCACTTGAATATAATGTTTGGAGTGTAGTCAAAAGGATTACTAACAAGATGTGACACCTTAATATCGCATTCCTACGCAACGCTATCGAAGCAGCATTTAGAAATATGGACAGCACTGTTTTAAAGAGAGCGTGTGAGCACTTCAGGTGGAGGATGGAGGCGGTCATTGCAGCTGAAGGAGGTTATAATGAGTAATTTTACTCTTGACTGGTGCCACAATTTCTACGTATAAGAATTTTCTGTTTCATTTATATTTTGTGTGAATAAATTTGCTTTTAAAAACAAAATTTAATTTGCCCTGATTTTAGTGCTGCACACTGTATCTGACAATTTAACAATAAAAAAATACAAATGATCAAAGAAAATTTGATAAATAAGCCAGAACAAGAAAGGTGTTACCTAGCATTATCAAAAGTTGCATTGCGCTTTACAAGACTGGGAGATTTATGATCACAAATTAAATGTAGAATTTTATTATTGTAGGCTTGGGCAAAATTATTTGAATATTCATTACATTATTTGAATGTTTCATCATCTTTATCAAATGTACATTTATCATGAACATTACTTAAATGGCCATATCTAAGGATATCAGATTCATTTGCCTGGGTGATCATACCAGGAGCAATAATGATTATTCCAGCCAGTGGAGCCTTAAGGGTCCTTGGAATGTACAAACTCATCACAAAAGAACAAAAAATACTAAGCATTTTGCAACACAGCCTTTACCAGCAGAAGTATACTGGCCAATATACACCCACTGAGTACATGTTTAACAAAATTACTTTTTGAAAGTTAATACAGAAGCTCATAGGAATTATTACTGTTTGTAAAACCAGTAGAAAGAAAAATATTATTTTAATATTTCAATTCACTGATCATTTAGACTGACTACCAATTGCTCAATATAACACAATCTCTTTAACATTTTTTCTAGATAGTAACATATAAGTTTTAAAAAATATCTAAAAATTCCTCAAATATTCTTGTTACACAAAATGTGCACATGAAAAATAGGTTCCTTCTGAGGAAAGAATAAATAAAAGCAATTGAAAATGAGCCTTGTTAGACAGCCTGAGACTCAAGCCACCATACCATGTTCGTATGTAACGTTTGAATGAGATGGGACCAAATACAATATGGCAAGTAATGTTCTGCATGCTAAGTGGTGCGAGGATGAGAATAGTCACTTGCTACCCAAGATGCATACCTGAAAAGCAGCGGAACTGATCTTTGCGGCACACCTTTTGGGGTGTTGGTGCAGTGGTAGTTGTAGTAATATTCCTCTCAGTCCCACACCCTATTTCATCACTGTTATCGCCGCAATCATTCACCATGTCACATTTCCACCAATAAGGGATGCACTTCTTGCTGCTGCACATGAACATCCACTCAGAGCATGTGTTCTTAAAGAGGCAAAAGGAAAATTCAAGGCGAAATCAAAACAAAGACCACACACAAGGTTATATTTAAAGAAAAGTATTGAAAGCTGACAGATATTATATGTTCACTTCCAATGTGAAGCTGGACTTTAAAACTAACTTGTTTTAAAGTAATGGCAACCAACCATAATACTGGCAAAGTTGGCCTGGGGATAACAAGCTCTCTGACTAACCCAAAGATTGCAAGTTTGAGTCCCACCTACAACATGGGTGTTGTCTTAGTTTTATTGGGTTTTTTCTTCAATTGGAACAGGTGCTAAATGACCTTAGCCATTGACACACCCATCAAATAAAAATACTACTGCTACCACAATAATGAATTATTCTCAAGAGCTTCTTATCTGAGAGAGAAATTCTGTTTACCAGTGCTTCTTGTAGGTGTATAATTCTTTATAGGATGTTGTTGATGGCTTTAGTCATGTAATGCCTCAAACGCCATGAGAAAAAATATTTCAATGAATGCAACACCATTTCCATAGGCAGGACTTGAACTCCCGACCTTTGCGTTAGCTCACTAGACTAACCCAGCTACAGTAGTACTTCTTGAAGACCTTATTTTAATGATGGTAATGAACAAGAAGGTCGTCAATGGTGAGGGAATCAGGTAAAATTTTAGTATCAATTAATATTTATTGGTACAATTACTCTACTTTGAGTATGAAGATCAATGAAAAGCAAAAGTGAATTATTTCTAGGTTACTCAATAACAATGAGGTACAACATTTTCTCAAAATAACAAATTTCACCACCATTCCAGCAAAATAAGCATAAAATGATAAAAAGATCTAAAAACAGTAATACAAAACTATCAGAATAATCTCTTTTTGCTATACTTATACTTTATTGTACAGTTTAATATGACTGACAGTGAATATTCCTTCCTTAAATGTATCAAAAATATTTATTTAGAAGACTAACTAAATTATATTTTATTAACAAAAATCCTAGTATATGCTAAATGTATGGCATCAATTGCTGGAACTCCATTATATGGAAAGAAGAAATTTGCTGTCCATAAATAGTCATAGTCATTTTTATTCATCCAAGTGGTTGCAGGCAACATAGACATCGTCAATAAGGCAATACATGAAAAGA
>WURS02075795.1:0-10315 GCA_011762765.2 Rhinocypha anisoptera | reverse complement strand
CAAATTCCCGCTATTGGGATTGGCACCTGGCAAGACGAAAATGCTCAGGAGGCAGCGGTCCTTGCTGCCCTCAAGGCAGGATATCGCCACATCGACACCGCAAGATGGTAGGTACTGGACACCTTAGGTGGCACCTAATGTCGCTGACGATAATGTTATTAGCTACGGCACCGAGCCAGCCGTGGGAAAAGCCATCAAACAGAGCGGTGTGCCTCGGGACCAGATCTTCGTTACCAGCAAGCTGTGGAATAATAAACACCACCCCGCGGATGTTGGTCAGGCGTTGCAAGATACCCTGAATGATTTGGGCTTGGAATATATCGACCTGTTTCTGATGCACTGGCCTGTCGCCTTTAGGCCTGGTGATGACATGTTCCCAAGTGATGAAAATGGTAAACTAATTACAGCGAATATCGACTACGTTGATGTAAGTGTCAGTCATTGAACACCAGTCCTTTCCTTGCATCGCTGACACTCTCCCAAGACCTATAAAGCAATGGAAGGTCTCGTCAAATCTGGCAAGGCTAAGGCAATTGGAGTAGCCAATTTCTCTCAGAAAGAAGTCAAACGTCTTCTCGAAAATTCAACTATTGCACCAGCCGTACACCAAATGGAGCTGCACCCATGGCTGCAACAGAAGGAATTTATGAAGTTCCACGAGCAAAAAGGGATTCACGTTACGCAGTACTCGCCACTCGGCAACCAGAATGAAATCTATGGTAGTCGTGATAAATACGGCCAGCTGGTGAATGATAACCTACTGATTGAGATCGGAAAGAAATACGGCAAAACTTCAAGTCAAGTCGCCCTAGGTAAGTCTCCTTTAACATTGTCTTAAGTTTCGTCGTATTTAACCAGTTTTTCTTTTTCATAGCCTGGGGCATTGCACACGGCCGTTCCGTTATTCCCAAGTCAAAGTCACCAGAGCGAATCCATCAAAACTTCGATATTGGTTTTGAGCTCGACCCGGCGGATATCAAGAAAATCGACTCGATTGACAGGAAGGTCCGCTTTAACGACTCGAGCAAGGATTTTGGCTACGAACTCTTCACAGACCTTGATGGAAAATAAGGGCAAACACCCGTCTTTTAATAAAGTGCTTATTACTGGTTTGTAACATTATCTCGTGTACACGAGGCGGATTGAATTCAAGTCATGGAGGCAATGCTCTTTGTAAACAAGTGAATTTAGCAATTCAAGCCTATAGTAGCTGGGAGATGGTGTGTTACCATTAATCCAAAAGTCTTCCGGGCGCTGGTTTACCCCAAGCATAGCCCTTAAAGTAACGTTTAGGGTTCGAATCGTAATGATATTTCTTGATATCTTTCCTTATAGGCAAACCTTAGGACCAGAGCTCAAACTGATGTCTCAGGCTATCAGGTTACTGGATGCGACATAGTGTGCCTATGCACCTCTATGGTGGTGGTTTCCCAAACAGGTAATAGCAGCTCCTGCCTCTTTTCGTTGCACCACAGAACACCACCCAACTACAAGTATCTCCCATATGCCTGCTCTTCATTCTTCAGACTGATTGACTCTCCTCTGGCGTGGACAGTTGCTACCAGCAGCACCTTATACTCTTTCCCCATATCGCAGTCGCTCCTCATCCAGAAAATCCATCTACGCGTGGCTGCTCCAATCGTTTTCTCTGGTTACAACTGGTGATACTTTGTCCTTGCTTGCTTGCGTTCTTTCTTTCTTTCTTTCTTTCTTTCTTTTTTTTTTTTTTACATGGTGTCAATTATTCAAAAGGTTCGATGCTATCCTTTGACAATGTCATGTTTATGACTAACTGTTATGTACGATCCCGCCTATTTGAATCTTTTACATTTGCCTCCATATGCTATATGTTCGCTTCAATGGCAAAAACAAACTATACACACTCGCCTCACAGAAACAAGCTATCTAGCGAGCAAAACCAAAAAACATACAACAGCCGGGATTCGCTGGTGGTCACCCACCCAACTACTAACCGGCCGGCGTGTGGCTTATGTATGGATAGTAGTTAGGTGGGTGCCTCTACAAGGTGTGAGATGGTGCGAACTCTTGGCGCTCGCGCGATTAGCGTAGGCGCTCTATAAAGAGGTGCGATACTCTACGGCCACTCACACCCGGTGCGAAACCCCCCGGTCCAAGCGCTGGCATCATCAATCTGACGGTCAATTATCGAGATTAAGTTGGGTGAAGTTTCAGTCCGCTTCTGGGATCAATCTGGGTCTACAGAGCTTGCTCAAAGCTCCCAGGAACATAACCGATTATCCTGTGAGCTAGGCTGAGATCCACCGGAGATTGAAAGCTCCCGTGACCAAGCCTCACATCAGGGTTTTGTTTTGAAACCATGGAGGTATAAATACTATCTTCAATAATCTTTAGTCCTATTTCCCAAAGACTTAGTGGATCAGAGCTGGCTGGATAAGCGCCTTGTCAATAGTGACCATAAAAGTCCTTTTAGGTTTCCTTCCAGATACATGTCTACCTCCTCGCTTGTCAACTCACTGCTGACCTGCAAGTATTGCCCTTATTTGACTGTGATCCTTTGCCTGAGGCTTTGATGGGCGACACTTGCCAATATTTTGGTTATATCTGATATTCTTAGTGGTCGTCTTGAGTTTCATGTTCCTTTTCCATTTATCAGTTATGGACCCCTCCCCTGTTCTGCTCATTGTTTTGTCCTTGCTCATTTATTTCAACCACGAACAAGGGTTGGTTACTAACTTAGTTTGCTCTAGGGCAAAAAAGTGTGTCAATGACAAGGAAAAGAGAAAGAACGGAGATGACAGATACAACTTTTGCTTTCTCTATTTCCACTTGTACCCTGTTGCCACGGGCTCGGCCTAGTAGATGAAACGAGATAGTATTTTCAATCTAAAAGGTAGCCATAAGGCGAGGATATTGGCCCTGAAGAGCAAAGAAGAGAAGAAGCCACAGGGGCGAGACAAAGGAAACCAGGTGAATTCATCTGATTGCTTGAAAGTTGAGAAGTTGGTTACAGCTAACAGAGACACCACAATAAAAGACAGATGCGAGTAAACAATACAATAACCCATGTTATCCCTGCCTTTTGTCAATTCCTTAGATGCACAGACATAATAAGAGCTTTCTGATGGTTATACAGCTGCAATTCAGAATAATCATTGATGAATACAGCATGCCATAGCCTAGGCTCCGAGAACCCTATTAAGTTGTTAGTGGGATAACTCATGGATACTGAATTGAACACCGAGAACACACCTTTGGTCGGTAAAGAAGTCGCACAGTCGATTATGATCCAATCCTCAATCATATTCTCCTTCAGCCAGGGATGATATTTGCCACCCTCCTTGAATCGAGAGATATGTTCATCAACTTTATCATGATTTCTCAATAATTCAATCGCCCATTTCTTTTCTGGGATATAGAAATCCACTCGACCGTCCTTGGTCCTTGACCATTCACTGGATATCGGCACACCTCGCCCTGCTACATGGGAGAATCCTCCATAGAATTCATCTTGATACTGAGCTTCCACAGGTCTGGGTTGTGACGCACTTGAAATTTTTTTGCCCTCAGCTGAACGCCTCAGGATCCTGATAGAGAATTCACGGAGAACCTCTTTGCATAATTTTGGTAGTGAGTCAAATCTGGCAGGCAGGTTTATTGACATTGTGCCAATTGAATATTCAATGTATCTAAGATGGTCAGATCAGAACAACAATAAGGGCATGTGAGAATTACTTTTCATGCAAGCGTGATGGCAGAACTGCAATATCATCACCATCCAGAGCTACCCTGTGAATCCAACCTTTCTGATAACAGAAATTGATGCTTGCATCATTGATATCAAATGGAATACTTCCTTCTTCTGTGATTTTGCACAATGTGTTGGAGATTCCATTTGTAGCTCTTGATATATCTGGAAAGGAGCGATTAACTGGCCGGGTGCTTAGTTTGTCAAAGACTGTGGCAGCATCCTCCAGAAACCAGATGGCATGATCTTCTGTCAAGGTCCTAATATGTCCATGCTTGATGTCTTGGCGATAGGCCTGAAACTGTTAGCTTTTTTGCTCAAATATGGTCTCTCAAAATGCCCCAATATGGGGGGGGGGTTCAGCTAACAAAAAAAAATATTAAAGAGATATTTGGCACATACCTCGTAAAGTACATCAACTATCGAAGTCACTGCTCCTGGATGGCCATTTGATAGTGCAAATATATACTCCAGGGCACCTTCATCAAAATTGAACCTCTCTTCATATTGAAATGTAAGCATTCGTAAAACGACATCCTCGAACTCTTCTTTGTCATAAAATAAGCCAATAGGTGGTGAGTTTTGCTGGCTTTGTGGCGTTAATGAGATGCGTTGTCGGTTAGAAAGCTTGACTGGAGTGAAGAATGTTTTATCTGGGCCTGCTGCCGGACTGCCGTAAGAGCAGAAAAGACATAGTTGAAATTTATAATAAGCATTAGGAGTTTGTCTCTCTTTGAGGATTGTGTTCCAGAGCGTATCATCATCGTAGGTCATCTGTGCCTCATCCACAATAATGATAGTGTTCGATGTCAAAACCCAAGAGAGATCCTGTTCTGATTGTGAAGTCGTGGTGGGAGCGTCTTGTGCTTCATCATTCCATTTCTCAACAAGCTCAACAAGACTGCCCCAAGGATCCTTAAAATTGAGTTCTTCCCATCTTTTGATTAAGAAAGCTCTTCTTCCCTCTTTGCGATAGTAGTCTCTCAGAAGTTCAGAGAGACGTGTTTTCCCACTGGCTGGAGTCCCACGCACATGGACTATGTTCATGTCATCCAAAATGGCCGCAAGTTTTGACACCATACGCTCTCGAGGGCATATCAACTGATGCTCTGCCATGGGCAGTGTCCGAGGTATATTTGCTGGAACGTGTAATGTTAACTATTAGCATGAAAAGATCATTAAGAATGGATATTCTCACCATTTTGTGATTCCGAGCGCTTCCGTTTCTGTGGAATGGCACCTTTGCTCACAACAACAACAATATCCACATCTGGATCCTTGCCTTCGGGGAAGAGTGGATTGGATGTGATCATTCGGCGTGGACGTAGGAATTCACCATTTTTCACATCAAACTCCTCTTCATAATTGAGTTGCACAACAGGGCTGTAGAGCTTGAGCTCACTGTAGTCGGTTAGAGTATCTTCAAAGCGTGTGGGTAAACGATCCCAGATCTTTTTTTTGAGAGTGTCAATATCATCTTGGTCTGCAGCACACTCTATAGGAAATGACTGCTGAAGATCATGGGATAAAGTGCACCATAACTTGCGAGTACGCGGTCGAGACATTGTCAAAGATTGGATTGGATTGAGCACCCAGCTGGTGATGGCGGCGGCCATTGTAAGATGAGGACAAGATGATCATTAGAGATGGATAGTTTGGAAAGGAAGACGTACGGAATATACTACCGCCGCCGCCGTTGCCGCCAAGGAATATGAGCATGTGATATTAGAGTGCTGATTGGTTTATTGATTGATTATGTCATATGTCATTCCAGTGGGGGAGTTGATAGGGACACTCAGAGTACATGGTGCATGTTTAGTTGAAGGCCCGGCTCCATTCAGAGTCCTGAGAATCTGGGCTTGCCCGGGCCCTTTTCAGCTGCTATTTACCCAAAGGCCTAAGTGTTTTGCCCGACCTATTTTCTCACTGTGTTCGGCTCCAAATTGCCCAAGGAGCCCAGACTACATACATCGGTGGATATATGTATTAGCTAGTCAGAAGGTGGGTGTGCATTCATGACGAGGCGTGTATTCTTTCATACGGTGGCCTGGCTGGGCTATGATAATCAACTCCCGTTTTTTCCTTTGAGCACCCCAGTGCGAGGACTTCCATTTTTGGATATTGCATCGCATCCCTGGTGTCAACATTGCAGCCTTGGTGCTAGAAGCTATGAAGATCGCACCCTATCACTCAAACCAGCCCCACTTCTTGGGTCCAGAGAAATATTGGAGGTTAGGGCTCTTTTAACTATTGACCGTGCGGATCTATGTGGCTTAAGTACGGCTGAGCGGACGGGAAGCCCTGTTTTCCACACCCTATGGCCGTATGTGGTTGGTATACACAAACATATGGCTTATATAGATGTTATGAAATCTACATTGGCGGTCCCACTCAGTGGAAAAAACAGAACGGGTGTGAGTGAGTACATACTGTTCATCAAGTTTTATTGCCCTGCAGCATTCTCTCATATTTAATCCAGTAAGATAACTCTATTCTTTTCACGTGCATGCTCACCTTAACTATAGAGAGAAGGGATGGAAGTCAGAAGATACTCATCAGTTCAGCTGCGGGCAGGTTGGAAAAGGTGATGACAAAGGCTTTGAAAATTAGTTAACTATGGTGAAAATTGACCCTTTGATCAACCAAAGCACAAAAGATGATAATTGCAATTCTAGTTTCCCATCCAGGGATTCCTGGTATATCTAAAGGCCCATAAAGACACTGGCTGTCAGTCAATCAAATAGGAACTAAATAACAATAACAAAACTCTGCTGCTCTGCATATACAACATAGAAGGCTAGCCTGATCAGGAAGACCCTGTGCTGGGGGACAAAAACAACCAATCATATCAATATAAAATATCGATCCATTCGAATCTGGTTAGACACTGGGGGAAATCCCTTTTCAGCCTGGCGCTTTTTTTTTTTTTTTTTGTTGTTTTTTTCTTTTTGTGTCAAATCCTAAAGGCAGAATGGCTGCAAAATACTTCGGCCTCTTCACGGCTAGTCTGGCTGCGGCCAGTACTACAACGTCAATGGTCCTTCCTGACTTTGATGCCCCGACCATCGTTGCCTCCATCATGGGAAATGTACGTACTGCATTCCGTCTTACGGACAACAAAGTTAATCGATTAGGACGCATCAGCAACAACATACAGCCTCACCTGCTCTCCCCTCCCAGAAGGCGATGACTGCGGAATGGGACCCGGCCTGACCATGGTAGCCCAGCCGACAACTACCAAGATTTTTATGAACGAGAATGGAGAGGGCGAGGAGGATTTGTAAGTCCCTCCCTCTGAGATATAATATAGAGTTCTAACACACAACAGCCACTTTACCATTCTCTGCTCCGTTGGAGGGAGTACAACTGCTGTCTGCACCGAGACTGCATACGGAAGCGGTGCTAATGATCCCAGTGAAAGACATGTATCGGCCTATACTAGTGGCCATCTTCCTACTGTGGGTGTTACCATTACTGCTGGGTCGGTTACAAGTGCTGCAGAAACCGGTTCTGCGTCTACTGGTACGGCCGAGAGTAAGTCGACAGGTACGGCTACTTCTGCTTCTGCTTCTGCGAGTACTGGAGGTATGCCACAGATAACGGGTGATGTCGTCAATTCACTTTTTGGCGGTGCGGCGGTAGCAATTGCGGCTGCTTTTGTTTGATGTCTGATTCTTTCAGTCATTTGAAGAATGCGATGGAATAATGAAGTGGATAAGAAAGAGATATGTTGCCTCATTCATTCATTGTTATGTCGATGTCTATTCAGATGAATGGATTTGAAGCAATATAAACCCAGCTCCCTTCCTCCGGCTTCTTCTCTTCAACCCCTCCAGTATATAAGTACGAAGATTCATTCCATATGTTCATCCACTTTTCTCCTTCGTCTATGATGGAATGTCATAGGTCATACCACTGCGGTTGCTTTATATGATCTTTTGCGTGGGATATCGCGACAAAGAAACAGCCCAGGCGCCGACGTTGGGAAAGAGTTAACGACTGACGACAAGGATGCCTCATTTCTACATGAACATATGTGAGAAGGGGATTATTCCTCTGCTGGTATCACATCCTTATCCACTGCATAATTTTACCATTTTCATTTAGTTGAATCGCTTCATTTTTAGAGAAACAGCCTTTTTGAGAATACAATTTGATTATCAACTCTTGATGACTTTAGTCTGATACGATTTGTTGCCCTATTACCGAGAAGGAATGTAGATTTCTACTCTGCCGTTATTCTCATCAAGTTGACCAGCGGCCTGCTTGAGCCTCTTGCAAAGTGACTATAGTTCCTTCTCGGTCTCCCTCACGCATTCTCTCACCGTTCGCATATGTTCTTGGGTTTTTCAGATCAACTGCCACGGTGGTGGTAGTCTTTGGGTGGCAGCCACCAGGTTGAGTGACTCAGCAATGGCTCAGAGAAAATCTATGTTAAGCCATTCTTCTTGGGAGAGCTCCTTCAAATGAGCCAGATATTCACCCAGATACGCTTTCAGCCACGTAATATAAGTAATAACCGTAAATCTTTATCCCAGCCTTCAGTGTTACACATGATTTCATCCCCATGAGGAGACGACTTTTTTTTTTTTTTTTTTTCAAGTTTGCTGGAGCAGAAGAAGTAGAAAGTGACCAAAGAGCTGCAAAATCCCAGATAATATTAAGGTCCAACGGCGGAAGGGAGTGTAAATAGGGAAAATTGTCTGTTGTCAATAAATTCAATTTCCAAAAATACAATCATTTCTCAAGTATGTACAGGTAGTCAAAAAAAAAAAGAATTCAAACTGAGCTATATAGCCATACAATAAGAAAATCAAGCATAAAGAGGAAAAGAGGAAGAAGAGGAGAGAATAAGGTATGACAGCCTTATATACACACTTGCTTAATCCAGAACAAAGAAATAAACGAGATTAAGCCGTGTAAGAGGGCCAGGGATCAGTGAGGGCAAACCTGTCAAATGTCAAACAGCCAACAGTCACGCTGTGACAAGCCCTAAAAGAACCCAGGGACAACAACGATTATTGTTGGTCTTGATGCCCTATTGTGTTTCGATCATGCCTCCTAGCTGATCATGGATCGACAAGTGAGCACAATGAAAGAAGGAAAAAAGCTTCCAGAGGGGGAAGTACTCAACCCCCGTTATTTAAAATCCTGTTGGTTTCTATCACAACGGTTGATAGCTTACCTCCAGGCCCCTGTTTTCCCCGCCGATCATCAAAAAAAAAAAAAAAAAAAAACCACCATTAAGGATCCCATAACTTCAGAGCCAACCAATTTCGACGAGCAACGCAGAATATTCGGTACTGCATCCAGAATGGCCATGTTCGAAGAACTTCAGATGATGAACGACTCAATCGCCGCCCAAGGTTCTGTGATTGCTGTCCAAAACCAACGCCTTGATCTTCTCGCTCCTGTACAGGCGCAAGTGATATTTATTCGAAAGCCGGCTTTACAGAATCCTGCCTATTGTTCAACAAATGCCTGCTCCTCCCGTTTTTGCGCTGTGGGATCCCAAGCAAGCCTAGCGCGGTTCCATTCCAGTACTTGGGTTCTAGATATGAAGTCAGTGGCGGCATCCAAGATCTCCAGCTAATGGAACTTGCAACGAGGTAAAGGTCAAAAAGACTTTGTTTCTGGCTTAGCCAAATGCTTCCAGGTCTATACCCACCTCGACACAACCAAAAACGAGAAGTGGAGGAAGCGAAGAACGAATCAAAAATTGAGTCAAAAAATGAACTATGAAAGTTCGTATGAGTTTTTACACGGGCGCCCCTTGAAACCCGAAGTCACTCGCTACTGTTTTGAAAGCGTTGCCTTCTTGCGTGTGTTATATCGCGTGATTAACCGCAAGCTGGATCCTGCGTGGAAAGAGAACATGCAAAGTGCAACAAGGGATAGAACCGAGCATTCAAAATGTGCGGGTTTCGATGGACGCTCAAGAAGAAACGCCTTGGGACCATGGGATGAAGGAGGTTGATAGAGTGAGAGCAATATGTCTATTTAAAATAATGATGATCATTCCTACGGCTCCCTTCGTCATTCATCCCGATGACGGGAGTGATGACTATCAGGACCAGTAGGGTCACTGTCCTGGTTGCTCAGACAGTTGTATAGCACATGTATAGTATAGCATAGCAAGCTACCAACTACATATTCTCAGCAGATGCATGTGAATGAAAACATCCGTGCTCAACATTTCAGACATAAGATCCACATTAGATTAGAGCTATACATAACCTTGGGTAAATGTACATAATACCCAGTCATAGTCATAAAATCCTGAAATCATAATCATGCTACTGCTTTCTTCTTTAGAAGAAAAAAGCATCAAAGAACAAATCGAAAACTCGCACCGTAGTTCTCTTCCCCATTGAATTCCTTCTCATTATCCCCCCTCTCCTCTCGTTCGGCCGGAGTTCCATACTTTTTATCCAGCTGCTTGTTCTCCCAGGCGAGCAGGAACCGCAAAGTCAACGCGAGGAGGGTCGTGAAGAACATGAACGCCGCGCAGATCCACTGTCCCTTGATGTAGCGAGGGCTATCACTTTCAGGGAAGATATTCGTGCCCAGGAACGGCCCACACTGTCC
>WURS02075785.1:0-10316 GCA_011762765.2 Rhinocypha anisoptera | reverse complement strand
ATAACACTCACAAGTTTTTTCCAATAATTTCGACCGCGCGGCGGTCTTTCTCGAGGCGTAGTTGGCGGAAAACTGCGAAATCATTGGAAAAAACTTGTGAGTGTTATTTTTCTCTGTGTCCTGTGTTTTTCGTCGCCACCCCTGTGGCTGTGTTGTTTATATATATATTTGTAATACTTGTTATATATGTAATATATACATAGTTTTATGCTATGCTATTTATGTTATATAGATATATATACTTAACACAAACAAAGATACTTAAAAAGAGAAAGACACAAACAAATAGGACACTCACAAGTTTATTGTGTGTCCTATTTGTTTGTGTCTTTCTCTTTCTAAGTATCTATGTTTGGAAACCGACATATACAGATATGTCGGTTTCCATAAAATATTTTCCAACACATTTTGTGTTTGTTCTTGTGTGTGTCCTTGTGTCCTATTTCTTTATTTCCTATTATATGAATATATAGATATATATAGAATGGCACGGCCACAGGGGTGGCGACGAAAAACACAGAACACAGAGTTTTCTCATAAACATATATATATATACACATACTTACACAATCTAAGTTTACTCAGCGTTTTTGCCACTTGCATGGTAGCTTCTACGCTAAGATCTATGCGACTGAATCGGTGTCGACGTGTCTGGTTAGGCTACACCCAAACCCTCGTCAATTTTCTGAGCACTAACATCTCCTGGGAAAATTTAGGTGGCACTTGGAAAGGAATCGAATGTCCCAGGCCTATACATGAAATAATATATACTCTGTAATTGGTTTCCATCCGGGCATTTATTTATCGTGAAACGGAAAGAAGCGAAATGTAAACGAAATTTCATGTAGGAAAATGGAAGAAAGAGAATGATTAATTTCGATGCCCGGTTGAAGGTTTATAATATATGCGAAGAAGGAGACAGGAAATCATGGAATCGTTGTTACACATGATATTCATATGAATATATTATGTTACACATGAAACCACAAATATCCTGAGAATCTTCACATTACTGTGTAGTTTTAAGAACCTCCATAGCTAGATCTACCTTTTTAACGGCAGTCTTCCTGTCAGCAGATTATTTTAACTTTTCATATTGGCTGAAGTTTTCATTTCTCTGGATGTTCTGGAATAGTATTTATGCTTAATAATTTTATTTTATTTTATTAATTAAATTTTCTATGACAAAACCTATAAGAACAAATACAATTGGTCAACAAAAGTCACTACTTGGACAACATTGACCGATACAAGCACAGAAATACACTGAGTTTAGGAAAAAAAAAGAAAATATTAATACAGCCTATGAAAAATTTGAGTATGCATATTTTACAGTGATCCTTCTTGCCGTCGAAGTAGGTGTTCATATATTTTATTTTAAAATTCGTTTTTTGAGCTTGACTTCAGTGGTGTTGGGAGTGATGAGCTGAGTTGCGATTTTAATAGTGATGAGATGTAAGACAGGATGCGACAACTGGTCCATCGCTGTTTCTGGGTCGGAACATTTTCTTTTATTATTTTGAGAATTGAACGTGCTTTTATTAATAAGCGTTCGCATAGAGCATATGGACAAATGGACTGAGTAATCAAAATCCGAAATGAGCCTTTAATAGATGATCATCATTAGTGTTTCAATCCAAAGGTTCGGTTTTTTAGACATACTTTGTTCTTCCCTGTCCTACTGTACCTCAAACTGACTTAACTTCTTCCGCTCCCACTGTGCACTTCCTCGTTCCCAACTTGATCTTCAGAATTCTCCTCCAGTACCAAGATTTGAGAGGCTCTATTCTTCTCTGGTCGGCTTTTCCAATGGTCCATGTCTCTGATTCATAGATCGCCATGAACGTTTTAAAATATTGCTTCCTTAATTGTAGCAATATCTCCCTTGAGCATAGCAGTTGTATCTTTGCCATTATCTTCTTGACTTGAAGAATATATATATATATTTTTTTTTAAGAGATGTATGTAGATAGAGATATATGTAGATAGATGAAAATTAAATGATACATTATAAAAATAATTCTAAATGCATTTCGTCATGTTCTATTTCCTTAGGATACGGATTACACCGATCCTTTCTATTTTCTTTCCTATATCTACCGTCTTTCTTTAGGTGAGATGAGAATTGATTCAGTAGATTTATGGATCCGAAATTCCTCTAGCGTAGAGGATATCCTCTATCATTCTTTTGTATCTCTGAAGCTACGTGTTGCCAGCCGATTGTCCAAGCGAGGATGGTAAACTCAGATACGGTTAGAGAGCATTATTCGAAGGCATAAATGTTATCGTCGGGTCGACCGTGCTGTTGATTTCCTTTTGATGTGTTTTAAGGGAAACTGGGTCGAGGGAACAGTTCCCAAAGTTAATGCACTAGAGTCTGAGGTAATAGCCTTTATGGTCATTCAGGCCACTCTAATGAGAAACATTTCACTCAAAAGAAGAATATTATTTTCATAAGTGTATTTCTTTTCGTATTTATGAATTACTGTCTCACTCTATCTTGTGTAACAAATCCAAAATAATCGGACCGATGTGTGATTACATTGAAAATATACTTTTACATTATAATATCCGTCATTCCAGGAAAATATTTTTTTTATTTATCAGTATTTTTATGTGGCATGTTTCTATCTTTCCGCCAGATATATTTTCTTTGCTTCGGCTAGTTAGACTATTAGTTTCCAAATATATTCATTCTGTGGCTGCAATTTCCACTTTGAAATATTAAACACGTGAACATGAGTCTTCAAAGGATAAGCAACAACCCGATTAGAAATAGATGATGAGGCTAGCGATCCTCCCAGCAACGGCCGTGAGTGGAATGTCGTTGGTAGTACTTGGAAGAGTTCTCCAAAATCGAATGTAAGAGTTTAATATTCATTGGGAAGCGGAATCATTAGATTCCCCCTGTAGAGGGGTCTTACTCCTTCGTTTCTTATGACCCTTGGTTCTATAACAACATGAAACAAACGAATCTTTGAGTTTATTTTTTATTAAGACTTCATTTCAAACTTACAAAATGTTCCCGATTTCAATCAGTTAAATACCACAATTCATTATTATTGTTATTGTCGTGATTAGTTGGCAGTTTGATTTATGTTAACTTATAAACCCAAAATTCCTCTGTTCCAACTTAAAATTTTCATTAACATTTAATATATATATAAAATTCATCAAACTCCCTATTCTACCAATAATTTCAAATTTGTAGGCAAGGTAAAAATAAATCAATACTAATACCTAATATGTTATCTATAATGGATGACTCAAATATTTTTGCAGCTTAAAAAAATTAACACTTTTTGGTTAGGACTTTTGTAGTTTTTCCGGAAGACCGTTTCATTCCACTATTCTTATGTATTTAAATATGAGAATTTAAAAAAATATAGATCCTTTGTGCCTGGAATTTCACGTTGTTTTGTGAGCATTTTCTCCTGTGACATTTGATTTTTACATGTTCCTCTTTAGATCTCTTCATATCCGTCACTCTTACGTACGTGAAACATTCCACAGATCCTGGTCCTCTTTCTCTTAATACGTAAAGTCTCCTAACTTAGTAATTTAAACATTTCTGCAACGGTCTCAGTCCATCTGTTCCTCTCCAATACCTATCTGGTTGTTGCACTTACGCCAGTAAGCACTTTTACGTTCGCATAGACGCCTAAATATTTGGAATTGTAACTTTTGCAGATACGTTCACCTGAGAAATTTTATTCGCTGTTGGTCATATTTACCTTGTAACATGCCACCTATTGTCATCATCTTTAATGGTTCGAGGAACTAAGAATCGTAAAAAAATTTAAATTCTATTTTGTCACAAAAAAATTATAAAACCACGTTCATCTCGTTCACCGATCCTGTTTTTTTAAACTCACTGGTCCTCTCACTTTTTCAACATGACAGCAAACTGCAAAGCGTCTGTTGTTTGTCCTGGCCCTCCATATTGGAAGAGACACACTATCGTAAAAATGATAACATTGCTAGTTGACGACTTCATTTTTATTCATTTTAAAATAAAATATTTTCAGGTTTCACCTCGTAAAAAAATACTTATTTACCATTTTATCTTGGTGATATCTGGATAAAATCTTTTACGTTTTAATGGCGTAATAAATATTAAATTCGCCGTGATTTTTGGATATTTTACCCAAGGGGATAGAAAATATTCAAGCCTTGTTGGTTATTTGCTCATCCTTCGAAAAAATTTAGCATATACATGAGAAACACACCACTATCTGAAGATTACATCATGGAAATCGTTAGTGCGAACTTGAACTGTTTTTACTCTGCAATAAATGCGAAGAAGTCGTGAATTTCCATGAGCATAGCGCTTGGCTATGGGGCTCTAGTTGAAGTCCGTGTGGCGCTTATGGCCACTTCCAGCTAGAATTCAAAAAGTCATTTTATAGGTACCAGATCTTCCTGGGAAACTGCAGGTGGCACAGGGAAAGGAACTGGTCCCCCTACCCTGCTGTGTGAATTTTCACACGCCGCCGTCGGGCTTACTCGGCGAGCCTTACCCTCACACATAGCTAAACCAGCCTTAGTGTTGAGTACGGCGGTTTTTTTATCATTGCGATTTGGTGGTCAGTGGAGAGTGATGGTCAATAATCGGAGTTAGTGGTTTAATGGAGAGGAGTGCATTCATTTCGCAGTAATGCTCACGTGGGTGTATTGTTACTCATTCTTCTCGCGGTTCGACGGAATGAGTTCAGAAGAATCAACTTCCGGCGCTTGCGCCCTCCTCATTCTCATGCCCCGCCACGAGCCACTCCGGCACTACGTCCATCACTCCCCCACGCGTTAACTCGGTGAGACTTCGACGAACTTAAAAGTGTTATGGGTCTAGTGAAAAAAATAACGTTAAAAAGAGGAGAAAGCTTCCCTGGGGGGGAGCAGTTCTCGCCCTCCGGCGCCTACGCCGATGTTTTTCGCGCCGCCACCCTGCCCTCCTCCGCCCCCTTTCAGGGTCGCCCGCTCGATAATTCCCATCCGCAGCGCAGATGATTGAATGAAAGGCTTCGGCTTCATACAGGTCGGTGGGAACCAGTCCACCTTCCTTCCCCTCCGCCTGCTCCCCCTTCTCCACCCCCCTCTTGGGTCACTCTTATATCTGGAAACGCACGGGCCGCGCGCCCCTCCCGCGGGACCCCCTCCACCATTTCTCCCACACATCCCCCCTTCCCCACGCGCCGTGTATCTCCATCGGACCCCTCTTACCTTCCACACCCACCCCTGCCTTTTGTTATTTCAGCGATAACGGGAAATCTCTCCGGCGTACGAAGGGGGTGTTTGTGTACGAGGGAGGGAGGGAGAGGATAATATTGGACGGGGGTGGAGGGGAAGAGGGGGTGGAGAAATAAGCTCCGCATTTTAAGTGGATGCACAGGCTGAGAAGAGAGCTTCCACGCTTCTAATTGGAGGGTGGTATTTTGTTTAAAATCTTTCGTCACGGTTCCGGTTTTTTCCGAAAAACATATTGCGGTGCATGATTGACTCTTCTTGATTCTCAGAAGTGCACCATTGTCCTGCTTTGGAGCAACAGGGCCATCAACCTTTTCTCGGATATTCTATTATTTGTATTTGTGTATGGAAAGCGTTCCATTGCGTGAGACATTCATTCATTTCGCCCTATTCCCCTTCCTTTATTTTTAAATGTGTAAAAGGTTTTATTTTAATACTGTTCCCTTTAAAAGAATTGCAATTTTATAAGAAACTGGAGACATTATTTTAATCCTTCACAATATACTAATTTTCGATTAAACATTGGAATACAATGTTCTGTTTTTACCGCCAAGCGTTATGCGGCAAGAGATAAAGATATTTCAGAACCCCAAAGCATTCTAAATCAATTACTTACTAATATCGGCCTGGATGGATGCATCAGAGTTGTGCCAAAGTCAAGAGAGTACCATCTTTATGGGCTACCAATCCTAGGATTCCTTAATGCCATCTCGCAAAATTATTATGTTACCTGCCAACCACATCATTCCTTCGTATGTGACAGTGTCGTATTAGACTTTTACAAGCTCATTTATGCGATCATTCCATTACTCTTGTACTGTTTTTATAATTTGCTCTATTAAAAGCTAAAAGAATAAAGAATTGTGGTCCTAACGGTGCATGACGAATTGTTTATTGGAATTGTATTCTAAGCACTTTGATACTTACTCTTTTAATTAAATATTCTTATATGATAACATTGTATTGTATCACCAAAAGTAATAGACCTTTTTCTTGTTCTTTCGATTCATCATAAATACTTGGATTGTTCGCCCATGAGAATGAGGCGAGCATTTAAGTTGAGGAATAATGGTGCAGAAAAATAGTTCTAATGAAATTTGGTGATTTTGTTCGTCAAACATTAACACTCTACAATCAGAATGCACAGAACTATGGAAAACTAAAATGCCAACTATCATTAAGGTCCAAATCGGCTCAAAATTAAGTTCTAAAGCACGCAATGAATAGACATGTGAAACAATCTCGTCCCATTGAATATCGTAAAGAGCCTTGATTTTATTTCAGAATACATTTCCTTGAGATCATTTATTTAAGTCATATTACCTGCTAAGGAAACAGATTTCAGCTCAGTGAGGGAGAGGTATTTGTTTTCTTCACCAAACAGGCATCCACGTAAGAAGGTAAAAATACTGGTTTCGTATAGAAAATTTTTAACTTTTCCGGAGCTTTTGTTCCTTTTTCTTGAAATAGCTCAGTTACAGATAGGTCTGAGAATGTGAATTTACTCCTGGTGTTACAACATTTAGTAATTAAACCCTAAAAGACAAATTTTCAACCTTAAGGTCCATTTGTTAGGTGCGGTTAGAGCTAGGTGCTAGGTTAGCACTAAGTGAACTAAATCCTACGACATGTGAAAATCCACGCATCAAAGTAAGAAGGCCCAATTCCTATTCCTGTGCCTTTCCTATTCCTGCTCGTATTCCTGTGCTTGAGGTTTCCCGGAAAGATCTGGTACATATAAAACCACTCAGCTTGGGTTCTAGCTGTAAGTGTGCAAGACTTCACCGGGACTAGAAACGACTTTTTAGTAGTCAAGGTAGTAACCACGCGGTAGTAACCACGTACCTAATTTAAGAATATGACGCTTGAATGTATCGAACAAAATCGGTTAGGATTGTTGTGTTTTATCTAAGCAGCAGTACTTTTTTTACCCGGAAATTGTAGTATCAAATCTAAGGTCCATTAAAATACATTTGCCCCTGAACTCTAGCAACCTGCTCTTACCTAAATGTTGTGCGGTTTGCAGAATCTTCTTCAGCGTTATTGACACATTAAAATTATCATTTCGTCATAATCGCATACTGTCCTATTCTTAAGTAACTTATTAATTCATGCCAGCCTCCATATTTCACTGCCTATTAATTTATGGTTTTTAAGGATACTCGTAATTTGGTGTGTTAGATTCCGTTCCATAGCTTGGTCTCTAAGGGATAATCGCACGAACGAATTTTAACAAAACTTTCAGAGTATATGTAAACAAAATTATCCTGTTACCTGTCTGAGAGCGGTTTATTGGATGAAGGTGATGAGCTATCCTCCAAATTTCGTTTCGCAATCTCAAGATCACATGTGAAATTATGCCTTTACGCATCTCAAAAGGGTCCCTGAAATTTAAACTACTGTATCCATTCATTGGTGCTTTCCATTATTTTACTAGAATCCGAAATAATACTTAGCCAAGCCTAGCGTCATTTAATATTGGCTATCATGCATTCTATTCATTTATTAAAATAACTCATTTTCATCTATTTCTTCCTTCGATATTAAATCGTAACTTATGTAATTATTATTTTTACAAGTACATGACCAACAAAATTTTTCGCAGAAAATGTCGGTTTTTGTCTATTGTTTTATGTGGTTTCAAGACTGGTCAGTACTATCAGGCTCTTCAGACTGGGAGGATAGGTAAACAAGGATGGGAATGGAAGGGTAGGGGGGAGTTTAGTCTCATAAGAGCCTCTAAAAATATGTTTAAACTAGTGAAGCTATGTCAATATTACTCTTTAGTCGATTTTTCTCTTAAAATATAAAATTCAAACTTTTTATATTTTTCCATTATTATGTACATTTGATATATATTTCATTATTCACTCACCTTCTTGAAATCATTAAAAAGTCTCCAATATTGATAGTAAGAGGTACTTCTTATTTATAAGTTGTTTCGTGAATCAGATGTTCACAATTCACATTGTTATACAACAACAGTTTTATAGCCTAGTCCTAACTAATACGGTAGTGCCCATGGAAGTCTGTTGCGACCGCTGTGGAAGCTTCCGTGGAATATTTTTACGAAAGCTCTTTCACCGGGTTCCAGGTCCATGCACACATTGTACCGACGTCTCCTCTTTGAAACTTTTATGTGGACTTAATAATGTGAGAAAATATGCTCGTGTGATTTTAGGATACGTATTAGGGTAGATTTATTATCGTCGCAGATGTATCTGCTACCTTTGACTATATTTTTTATACTCTATGAAGTATGTTTCGGTACATTTTCTTCATTGCTCAAGTTTCATCTCCTGTAAACTCCTATTCTTTTAAGGAAGACCAAGGGGAAAATGGTGGGATGGAATCCTTATGAAATGATTGTAAATGTTGTCTCCATTGATACATATTTTATATTTGGGCAGATTATTAGCAAAACTTTGATATTTCATTTTCTCGTTTAAACTCCTTTTAACATTACCTTGCGTTTAAGTGCAGAACAGAAGAGATTGGCACTGTTACATTTCTATATCTAAGCATTTCCAGTGCGAACCACTAAAAAATCAAATTCGCCATTTATATTACGGTCAAGCTCTCTCACCACTTTATTAGTTACAATATAAGACATTTTATTCAACCGATTTAACGCGAATTATTTACCTGGTAAATATTTCACAAATAATCTTCATAAAATTATCCAAAGACTTGTCGTAGCTTTCTACAACAAATGGGACATTAAAAAGTCTGATCTCTCCCATGAAGAACAATATTCCAAAATTCAAAAAAGTACCGTGTACCATTTAATTAGTAAATGCGAAGCAGTTATATTGGACAGACTGGTACAAAATTCAATGATTAAATTTTTTTCAAGAACAACAACTAATCTTCCCAATTTGAAAATCAACTAAACGAAAAATGATATTTAAGTGATTTTTCTTCAGTTATTCTAAACATTGAAAATAAGAGATCGTGGCTCTAGAACAATTAGATGTTTTAAAATATGTATCCTGTGACTAACATGCTTTCAATGATTTTTATGCAAAACCCATTCTTCTTAACTTGTTTCAACTGTCCCTCCGATTTAGCAAATCATTTATTTCCATCTTAATAATAATTTTCTACTGCTTCTTCGTCAAATTGTGACCTTCCTTATTTTAAGATACTGATATAAAGAAGAAATTGCGTCTAATGAGTTGCAATTGTATCGGTGGTGACGTGAATTAAGGATTAGGCTTTCTAATGTGTATCAACTTGTTGTGAAACACCTCTCAAATATGAGTGAGTTGTCATTTAGCGAGGCACTAAAAATATAAGTCTCACGCGTCGACTGGTTGAGATATCTCAAAGTGAAGAGTGCTAGATAGTTCCATGAAAATACACGGAAATAATACGGGAGAGAGGAACGGCAGTGATTGACCTGTGCATTTAATTTATGTAGGTATTTCCACGAACACGCGGTCATCACAACTTCCTAGATCTTGGAACTCCAGAACTTTCTCACGTTTTGTGGAAATAATAATACTTTTTAATTATAATGAAGCATATTTTATTGCTACAATATTAATACAAAATTATTTAAAAAATTATTACCAGATTTGTAATAATCTCTTGATCGTGATACAATCAAATCAAACTTAAATTATTTCAAATCAAAGCATGCCGTATCTCTCTCTTCCTGTTTCACAAAATATGTTTGTGTTCCCTAACTTTTTCACAACATGGTCCTCTCAACCTCCCCCAATGGCTTGTCTGGAGGTGCCACGTTACGCAAGGTCATACATTCAACCTAAATATTTGTCTCACCCTCATTGATTGTAATAAAATGCGTTTATTGGGGCGATATTGAGGCTAGACAATGCCTTCTCCCGGCGTACACCCCCTGACATACAACCCACCGGCGATGGAATCGCCGCCGCGACCCCCACGTGATCGCCTCCCGAGGAACCGTGAACCTGACAACCCCGACTCCCGTCAACGTTCATGGAAATGTTGGGAGAAAGCAGATACGGGAGAGTGGGGGGTGGGGGGGGGGTGGGAGGGAGAGAGGTAGGTGGGGATGGGAAGCGGTGGGAGATCGGAAGAGCACA
>WURS02075774.1:0-10316 GCA_011762765.2 Rhinocypha anisoptera | reverse complement strand
GCTAACTTGCAGGTGGCCTTATCAATTTATTATGCATTTATTTTTAGCCAATTAAAATATAATGTTGTAGCCTGGGGGCACTCCCATTTCACAACAAGGTTATTCCGGCTACAAAAATGGACTGTCAGAATCTTGGCCGGTGTCAATAAATACACCAGCTGTAGGGAACATTTCAAAGATTTGAAAATCCTTACCCTGTCTTGTATTTACATTTTTTATGCCATACTTTACATTAAAGAACAGAACCTGGGTCTAACCATCAACAAAGATGTTCACACCCATTATACTAGAAGGAATAATGACTACAGGACTGTTCCCCACAAGCTAGCATTGTATGCTAAAGGTCCATCCTACATTGGATGTCTATTCTATAATCACCTTCCTGATGATATTAAATCTGTATGCAACCTGAATAAGTTGAAAAGAAAACTAAGAACATTCCTTCTTGAAAATGAATTTTACTCAGTCGCTGGGTTTCTAGAATGTTGAATAATGTGTCTACTGTGTGAACCTGTGTCTTGAAATATCCTATGTTTGTTGTAGATATCCTGTGGATATTTAAATAAATAAATAAATCAGGCATGGCTTCATGGAACATATGGACATCCACAATGAGGATATATTAGTAGTTTCCACAGTGTTTATGTGGCACGACGAGTCTTGCTACTGTGTGGCATGATTATACCACACAGTAGTGAAATGCTTTGTGCCACATTAAACACTGTGGAAACTACTAACTTATCCCCATTGTGGAGGACTACATCAGATCCTTTTTTTTTTAATGATGGCAAACTGTTTTTTTTCCTTATATATTTTCAAATAAAATTCTTTATTGTTGTCATTAAATAAGTTACCTTTAACACCCATTACTTAAGCAAAATCTTGGAGGTGATTTTATGTATCATGTAGATAATAATACAGTCATGTGATACTGCAATTACTTTCTTGATTAAAATAATAAAGTGGAAATGGAGGGGAAGGGGAAAAAAGGACAAAGACATGACAATGAAAATCTAAATGAGAGCACAAAACAATAAAATCATCGGGTGCCATACTTACTGTGCAATGAATTCTGTGTAGGCATCCGACGTTTCTTTCTTCCAACTATGCTTGCATCACTTCCAATCTGTTCCCCAGTCTGAAAAGAAAGCAGCAAAGTGGTATTGAAAAACATATTTGAAAATGAAATACCTTGTCCTTATTACTACTTAGATACCATTCTATTGAATTAATGCTGATATACAAAGGGTGGCAGTAGAATTTTTATCTTTAGGGTGCATCGATGGCTATGGTAAATTATGCATTAATTCAAATCATATAAAAAACACATCTGGACAAACACGCCCTAGGCGGGACTTGAACCCGCGACCTATGGGTTAGCTGGCAAGTGAGCCATCCCAAGACTATAAACCTGGTCACTGGTTTCACAATACTACAGGGATGACAAAAATATTAATGAAGTATATTTCAATAATGTACATATGTGAATTCCAAATACCCGATCCAAACCCATCATTATTACCCAGTATACAGGTATGGCATGAAAGGCACGAGGTTTTAATATGGCATTAAAATTAACAATTTAAAATGATTTGTGTTGTTCCAAAATTATCTCAATCTTTCACAAAGTCTCCCTCAGCATATTCACTGCCCAAAATGCACCTGGCAATGGCTACCCAGCTGTGGAATCAGAACTAAGTCTTCAAATCTGTGGATGGCACTCTGCGGAAGCCTTACATTTTAAAAATAGTTTAATTTCAAATTTTAATGACTAATTAAAATAGTAATAATTTTAAAATAGCCACGGACCTTAAACAAACATAAGTTGAAAGAAGGGGCAGTGAATGTGTAAAGTTGAAAATACTTATTCCAATGATGCTTAAGTGCCATCATCCAGTATTTATAATGTTACCACTCAAGTTCTGCAAAATAACTCTCTGGAGCTGCAATCACCCTTTTCAGGACAATAATAAATAAAATGTATTTATTATTTCATGATATTTCTGACTGATGGAACTAAGTTTGTCTTCTCTGTTCATTGTTTATGTTGCATTTAGGTTCTGGATTGCCCTACTGATCCACAAATACATATATGTATTTCAAGGCATCAAGGTTGAGAATAAGTTTGTCTATGTCTTTGACTTTAAAAAATTTTAAATTCAGTGATGTTTGTGGTGGAATTAAATGGTAGGGCCTGTATATTTATACCAAACAGCTTAGTGTGTAAGCCTCTGGAACTAAACTCATTTTGTTCCAATTGCTGGTACATAGTGTTTTTTTTTTGACTTGAAAAAGGCAATTGCAGCTGCAGAGAGGTATTTTGCAGAACTTGAGTGGTAACATTATAAATACAGCCATTTGCTATTCCTGATATAGCTGCTACATATTCAAATCATAGCTATGAGATTAATACTTGCCTCTATTTATCTCTCAGCCTTCAGGGGTTTTTAATTTTTGTGATAAATTAGAGACGGTTTTTTCTGCATCTTCAGAAACAAATGGAAATATTGCTATTGGCACTGATTTAAATGTTAACATGGGTTGCTTATTAAACAACAGTTCACAAATACAAATTTTCCTAAGGTCATTTACATAATATTGTGGCAATTCCATGCTAACCAGGAAGCCTCCCTGCCTTGATAATTCAATTACCAGCTTGAATAGACAGGGTTATACATCTAATGTCTTTGATCCATAGATTTCTGATCATGCCTTCTGTATGCACAATGAAACAAGCAGCATTCTTATGAGGAGTCCCTACATACTATATTTATTAGACAAGTAAATTACTAAATACACATTGTAAGTTTTACCATCTAAAAATGCACATAAATTATATCAAATGTTCAACTGAAAGTTATCTAATGATTTTAACAGGAAAAACACTAATGTGGTGATAAACTGATAAACAAAAATTTAATATTAACATCATCATACATGGTGACAAACACTTATAAAGGTAGCAATTTAACAGATTAAAAGATACTTACATGTCTCATTGCAACTTCCCCAATTTTTGGTGAAAATTTTCTTATGTTTTCTAAAAAGTCTTTTAAATCTGACATGGATGCCACTTTTATGTTTTCCCTTAGCCTGCAAATAGAAGTTATTTGCATATTATAAACTCAATACAATGAAACAATTATTCTTCATACACTACCTACATCAAAATGTAGGCCAAAAACTATTTAACTCTGGACATCCTACTGAGACAAATTTGCAGGTCGGAAACACACTAATTCTGAAACTTTTCCAGGTATACCCAGTGCCATTAAATGTATCAATAAATTTAATTATTGAAAATATTAACTGCACACGAAGATCCCCATGTAAGGATAGAAGAAAAGCTGAAAGTGGCAGGGGAGGAGAGGCAATTGCTAAGTGAAATCTGAAGAAGACAGGAAAGGTGGGTGGAAGGCATACTCAAGAGGTGATTATCCATTGAATACAGTAATGGAAGGAAGTAATGGAGGAAAGAAAACAATAGGAATTTAGTTACGATAAAAGCTGGTGTAGAATAATATCTGAGGGAAATGGAATGAAGTACCAAGACAATAGAATAATATGATATTTATACCATGAGGAGGTAGCTGTTATAAGATGCGGTGTACACCAGAGAGACGCGAAAATAAGGCGGGGGGTAAGGTAAGGCTGTTCTCTGTCTCCGGTGCCGTTTAATGCATTCATGAAGTGAGCTATGGATGAGGCACGAGAAAGGTGGGGAGGAAGTGGTTCATGGCAGACAGATGGTGATATGTTACGTTTTGCAGATGACGTAGCGATATTAGCTGAAAGTGAAGCATGCTTATCAAACATCATGAGAGAGTTGCAGGGAGTCTGTAACAGATACAATATGAACATCGATGGAGAAAAGACGAAGATCCTTGTCATGAGCAGAACAGGAACTGATGCAGAAGTCACGCTAAAAGGTCGAAGACTCGATAAAGTACACTGGAGTTCCAGTACTTAGGAAGCAAAATCACATCAGATGGAGGTAATGTCAAAGATGTCATCAGTAGGATTAGCCAGGTCAAGGCAGCTTTTAATAAGAATAAATGGTTCTTAACTTCCAACATTAATTTAGGTTTAAGAAAACTCCTATTCAAGACATTTGTGTGGAGTGTAATGCTTTATGGAAGTGATACATGGACACTTTGTATGGCTGGAAGAAAGAGAGTAGATGCCTCTGAGATGTGGTGCCACAGGAGAATCCTAAAAATATCTTGGATGGAGAGAGGGAGACAAATGAAGCGGTACTACGGAGAGCTGATGAGTTGTCATGTCTGTGGTTAACAACGTGGAGAAGGCAAGACACCTGGAAATGCCACACTACAAGACATGAGGGGCTATTAGGAACTATTATAGAGGGCTCAGTTCATGGTAAAAATGCGAGAGGAAGACCCAGGAAGGAATATTAAACAAATTGTAGAGGATATGTGCTGCCATTCCTACTAGGAGTTGAAGAGGTTGGCTCAAGATCGAGCGGATTGGAGATGAAAGAGTGCTGCCAACCAATCTACGGATTGATGATCAGAGAAGAAGAATAGCTGATAGGAACTACAAAAAATTGAAGAGGGATTTGTGTTAAGGCAGGGTGTCATAGTAACACCTATCTTTGGACTGTAAGCTTAGGAGGAAATAAGTAAAGGAGACAAAGCACCCCCTACTGATTGCACCTCCTTAATTTGATTACAATTCACTCATTTCTGTGACAACTCTAATTACTTCTCGTAATACTTGGAGGATAACCGACTCAGTTTAAAATTTTAGATGCTGCTGTCAGTAGTTGTATTAACCATAATTTTTTAAGACTCAAAACTCAGTAAGAGTGGTTACAGAGAAACTCATGATCTAACCGTAAAAGAAAATCTTAAAATACATGATGTTGCAGAACTCTGTTGTTAGATTAAGACATCTCATGAACAAATTCACAAAAAAGAGTGAAAGGATTTAAGAAATGCTGTACCCTAGATAGAAATGAAGAAGACATTCTCTGGAAGAGTGAAATGGAGTTTAAAAGTGATAGAGACAGTGAGGATGAAATGGATGATGACCTCCATGAAAGTGTTTTATGCTGCTCTTGAACTAAGAAATGTATTTACGTTACACAGAAATAAGTGCGTTCTGGATACATTTATTTTATTTGGAAATATAAGGAATGAAAAAAAAATAAATAAAAATTTCTTATTCTCCAGAAGTTGGTTTCTTCAGTTATTATGTTTTTTTTCCAATGTCACCTTAAAAAGAATGTCGTTACTTCATTTATAGTATGGTATTTTTATTTATAGGGTGCATCAATAGCTATAGTTATTTGTACCTCTTCATTTCGAAGATAAAACCCATTTGGACAACACAACAACCATACTCTGGGTGGAACTCGAACCCATGACCTTTGGGTTAGCTGGCTAGCATTCTACCCACATAGTAACGAATACATGGTACAATCACCACAGAAGACGCAGGTACACTTGGAAGGCGCCGGGATACACAGGGAGATATCAGATAGACTACATCTTGGTTAGACAGAGATTTAGGAACAGTGTTTTTAATAGCAGAAGTAATCTGGGAGCTGATGCGGACTCAGAACACAATTTGGTCATGATGAAGTGTCTTGCAAGATTCAAGAGGATTCTAAAGGGTAGAAAATTAAAGAAATGGAATCTAGAAGCACTGACAGGAGCAAAGAAGAAAGAGTACCCCATTAATAATTCCGGACGGAAAACTCGGTCTGCGATGCAAAAGAGTAAGGGCGGGAGGGACGGCCGCTAAGGGTTGTTTCGACCGACAATTTTCCATACCAGACCCACCAAGCATGCAATTCATGTATTTAGTTCCCTCTCAGGCGGGGAAGGGAAAATGGGATTATCACGAATTTAAGAATTGTGGCTGCCATCAATTTTATCTAGTTCCCCGCCCTTCTGAATCCAGACGCACCGCTTGATTGTAATACGAGAAAGTGCCCGTAGCTAAAAATTCGCGAACACGGACCTCGTTACGCGATTCCCTCTTAAATGCCAAAAGACCACGGCCCCCCACAAAAATAATTTCTAATGATTAATAATTGATGAAGCAGCTGTTTTTAAGGCTTGATTGCCGTGGCAACGCTGACCTCTGATGATTAGGATAAATTAACGTAATCCAACGCAATCCTATGCATTCTTTCTCGAGGACATATATTTCTTAAACATCTTCAATTTCACAATCTACGGATTTAATTCTTGAAATGCTCAAATTTGTTCATTTCACATTGTTCCGCTTTCTTGTCACGTTTTCACTGTTGCCATCCAATTTTAAAAAATATATTTTAACTAGTTGCTTTATTACTCCTCAATAAAGTGTATGACTTCAAAACACTACGTCTCTTACAGTGTATGTCCCGAGGATCTCCCACCGGACGGCTCTCGCCTCAAACATGGGAGTTGTGTTCGTCCAATTGGGTTTTTCTTCAATTTAAGGAAGCATTTAATACGATTATTGTCCACGTACCCTAATTACTGCTATCTTGAGTACGTAGTTCTAGTATCATGAATGACCACTATAGTACGATTATAATAATTTAAGCGAGTAACGGCAACGTAATGCCAGTCACTCATCTATGCTGAGTATTATTTTCATTCCGATTCCGCCTTTAAAAGGCTTTAGGTAGATTTACTATTAGATTATAATAATGGCTTAGTTATTGATTTACGTTTACCATTATTCAGAAGTCTAGTCATGTTTCATACTGAAGCGTGTTTAAAAAATTCCAATGCGAAAATTGTCGTTCCTGATATTAGTGAATGAAACTAATTGGAAAAGTTGTGCGCCTATTTTTGGAGATTCTTCACGAGAATCGGGAGTTATAAAGAGCATCCCCTTACCCAAACTCCCCCCCCCCCCCTTCCCCAAATCCAACAGCGTTCGCAAAGCTTTATTCCCTCTAATTCATTTTCAGTCGTCCAAATAAAGTCGTATTTGTTCCGTCGACGACCTATCTCCTGACTCCTCCACTCCTTTCAATTCCCGCAGTTTTCCGAACCCGCCCGCCCACCTTTCAATTCCCTTCCTCCCCCACCCTGTCATCCACCCGTTCAAAACTCTCGTCGATGTGGAACATCGGATCGTTATATATATACTTGGTTCCCTGAATGAGCAGTCGCGGGAGGAGATATTTTTAAATCAAGTCGCGAGATTCGAGAAAAGTACGTCTCTACGGACATTTATTCCCTTTTTTCGGCAACTGCACGATGCCGCCAAGCTGGTTATCCTGGAGAATAGCGGTCGACGGTTGACCCAGCATTTATAGTGAAGATTAAAATGTGCAATTTTCCACTAAATAAATCTTTATTTCTATTCGAGTCTCAATATTACAACATCGTCATCAGGTAAAGAGTGAGGAAAAGTTTCACGAAAGGTGCCACGAAACGCACTGTACTTTCAAAAATCGTATGTCTGTTAAGAATGTTCCTTTCCTATCTTCCTATATGTTCGTTCCTTCTTCTACAGTGGTGTGAATCTCAGCTACCCAACGCCATCTGTTGGCGGCAAAGCCGTAACGGCAAAGGCTGAAAATATAAGGCCTTCGAATTCATGTGTGATGAAGGAGTTCTCGGTGCTGTAATGGTCAGCACGCCCGCGTGGGAAGTCCGGGTTCAAGTCCTGGCTGAGGGCAAAACTTTTTTCTCATATAAATTTGTCGGTTTCCATCAATATTTTCCACCTCGTATTGTGTTCGTCCTTTTATATGTCCTATCCATTTTCCTAATTACTATAGTTTGAATGGTATATTTTCCCCAGATGGCGGTTACTTCTGTATGAATGAGTATTTATATATTTTTTTCTTATATTATTTATATATATATATATTATAGTACATAAGATAAAACTATAATAATCTATATTATATATAGATTATTTCTATATCGAGGGATTTGACCAATTACAACTCCAATTATTCCATTGCTGACGTTTCGATTTATTTATAAATCATCATCAGTGCAACTTAGTTTTTATATAGTCAATATGACCCGGGTTTCGTTCGTTGTATCTTGTAATGAACTCTGTTTGTACTCCAAACAGTGAAGTGCAAACGGTGTTCTTAAGTGCAAACTCTTAAGTGTTCTCGTATAAACGAGAATACACGTACACACTCCGAGTTTTCCTGAAGTATATATATAAACATATGTAGTGAGTTCCGGCAGGAGTAGGGAGAGAGTAGGAGGGGCTAAGGAGAGCAGGGAAGGGATGTGGAAAGACCGAGAGACTGGAAAAGAGCAGAACAGGAAGTAATTCAAAAGTTATCAACATTTCCAAAAACTACAAGAACTATGGAGAGATTCCCAGGCTCCGGATTTTCCATATTCTTTTTCCGCTCTCAATAACCCCTCCCACTCTCTCCCCACCCCTCCCAGAACTTTATATATATAATATACATATATATAAGTGTGAGTGTTTGTGTTGAACCATTTCCTCACTCCTTGCCTGATTATGATGTAGTAGCATTGAAACCTAGGTCGATATAAATATTCACTTTGTGGTAAATTGCAGTTTTACTATTCATAGTGATAAAGTCCCACCATCTCACGCCTAAAACATCACTGTTTCCAAGAGCCATGGGTTTGAATCCCGGCCAAGGAAGAGATGTCGGAATCCTGAATGGTTGGAGTCGGCAAGGGCGACGCCAACCAATTTAGGCCTCCTTCTGGCACAAAGCCGCAAAAGATTAGGTGAAAAGAATTAAAAAATCAACTCCGAGTAAAACGCGGGGTCTAAACTGCCAAGCACCGACGACGACAATCGAAATTCTACGAGGAACTAACGGCATAGGCCACCTGCGATATTTGACGGATGGTGAGGAGAACCAAACAGTGGTCTAGAAAACAATATCAATTTTGCAGGCCTTCAAACATAATGGAAATCGGGAGCATACAACTGAGGTGGGCATTCGGTGTAAAAACGATCCCCCTCCCCTTCAGAGTGGCCATTATAAGCACTCAGAATGGATTCAGTACCGTTACTCACCTTTCACCCGGACACACCTTTGTCCGTCCATCGACCCCTAGCAAACATAGGGCACGGAAATGAACAGGACAACGACATCAGTTACACTGAAATCAGAATGGCTATTAAACGCTCACGAAGAATTTATTTCTTCTATAAGTAAAACGAAATCATTCGAATTTTATGTATTATTTTATTGGTTATGTATTTTTCCAAGAGAGGAAAGGATGGAGGGCTGCAGTCAACAAATCTTCGGATTGAAGCACTAATGGTGATGGTGTACTTTTTAATACGGACACGATCAGAAAAGAACAAGATGGACAGGATATAATGAATTCGTGAAGAATGTGACAGAAGGAAAGACCGAGGGACAAATGTATTTTACAAGGAAAATTATAAGTGATGTTAGAAAGATGAACTACCATGGGATAAGAGAGCAATTGGTAGGAAAGGATGGAAGGCTGCAATCAACCAACTTTCGTATTGAAATAATGAAATTAATGATTGAAATCATCGAGTGGTAATAATAATTAATATGAATTTTTTATATTACGTTCAATCCAGTGTTTAATTAGTCTGGAAAGAGAAACACTGGGATTTCTTCCACCCATCGACTTTACTTAAGCAGTCGAATCCTTTCTACTCTGGGAACGATTGGCGTTCAGCCTGAAATCACATTTAATTCAAATAGCATGCACACACGAAAGCAGCTCTGGCGCGTAACACAAAAATTCCTCACTACCACGTGGATAGGGGCATTTTTTTCTGGCACAAAGAAGCTTGAATTCCTTGCGTAAACCATGCTAGTTAAGAAAATCCTATTGTCTCCCTCGCTCAGATTTCAACTAACTTTTTTTTCGTAGTGATTAACGATTTCACTCTTTAGGTATTGGAATTTATTTTTAATTAGATACAGATTCCATTGAGAGGTAGAAATATATTTTTTTAAACCCTTCCCAAGAGTAATTGAGATAGAAGAAGTATATTAAAGAGTATTCTTTAATCGAGCAGAGAATTTTAATTGTCCAAGCTGTTTATAAAGAATCAACCATATATAGCTTTTGCATTTTCCCCCTTAAATCCAACTGCTTGCATAAATACTTTAAAAGAAAGGTTACACTTTTCATGAGGGTCATATTTTCTTACAAATCAAGTTCCATATTTTATATTAACTTTAAAAACATTTACTTTGAATGAATTTATGTTGTACTTTCATATTTCACAAAGTAGTTCAACAAAAATTTAATCCCAAATTTAAGAGTATATATATATATATATATATATATAGATGTTTATGAGAAAACTCATTCGAGCACAATATAAATAACACAGCCACA
>WURS02075763.1:0-10316 GCA_011762765.2 Rhinocypha anisoptera | reverse complement strand
ACAGCTGCGACGAGGAGGAGGAAGAGGACCCCTTCGAGAGGGCGAGGAGGAGGAGGGAGGGGCTGGCGGCGGGGGGCAAGGAGGCACGGGGAGGAGGAGGAGGGAAGGCCAAGACGGAGACGCCCTCGGAAGGAGGAGGCGGCGCTGAGGAGGAGGAGAAGATGAAGGTGGAGGCGGCGGAGGAGGAGGAGGAGGAGGTGGAGGTGGAAGTGGACAGCGACGACGGGGAGGTGGCGAGCAGTCGCCTCGGACGGCACGCCATGGCGTCAGGTAAGGAGGAGAAGAATTTCGAAGAGACCTTTGCGTTGTGAAATATGTCGTTCCACGGCTTTCGCAAATAACTAAATGTTAAATGTATATAAGTTTGATTTTCACTATACATTCCGTTTTGTTAATCACGACTAGTTTCGTCACACTGTAGCATCCTTGAGTGTGTGTTCTGAGAAAATAACGGCGTACATGAGAAAAAGAAATAACGTACTACGTATTTTTCCACTAAGATTGAGGAAAAATACGTAGTAGGTTATTCCTTTTTCTCAGCAATGGATTTCCACATAGTTATGCCTGAAAATGTAGAATATAACGGCTTACATATTTCGTGGAAGGTAAACGTATATTTATTTATTTGCCAAGGAGATAGGATTCGGCCAAGATTAGGCGAAGGGCAGAATCGGATAAGGCGAAGGGCGAAGGGCACATTCGCTGGGCAGAATCGCCGAGATCGTGGATTAGGGGTGATTTGGGGTTGTGTGAGGGATTCCGACAAAGAGAGAAAGAGGGGGGGGGGGGGAGAGAAACAAATAGCTTGGGTGAGGAATCCAGATTGCAATGTTGATAATAAACCCCATTGGGACATTGAGATCGAAATTTCAAGAACGCATTGCCTCCCGAAGGCAATTTCGAGGTTCGGGCCAGGGATGCTTGTTTCCCGAGTAGTAGTTTTGTATTCGAGGTGCGTCTACCGCTATGGTCTACTATCACGCCTTCAAATAGGAGAAAGAAATGATTAGACAAGCGGGAACTGCATGCCCGAGACGGGACTCGGACAAGCGGCATTGAGTGGGGTCGTTCGGCACGAATTCTCACCCGCCTCCAGAGACTAACCGCCGACCGGCACCGAAGCCGATTTTCGGTGAAGGGATTTCTCTTAACAGAAATTGGACCGAAAGTAAAATTTCCGATCTGGACGTATTTCTCCATATCGCGTAAAAAACTGTCCTGGTACTTTGGTTCACATATTTTTCACCATTCCTCTGTTCCCGATGTTGTTTCACCTGCTTACTTTTCCAATGTAATGAGTGCATTGAAAAGAAACTTGGCGAAATCGTTGATTCCACACCCCGTCCCAACTTCATTTGAACTTGGAACAGGATGTTCAATCAGGGTGTCAATGTCGAATTGGTGATAACATCTTTGAAGAGCATACTATTCCATATCCTGACCCGCGATAATAACACGTGTTAGGTTTACGCTAATCGTGTAACATTACAACACAAAACAGGGCATCATTTGTCTTTTTGAGATGTGATTATGATGACATATTTGTGCCCTCGGAAATGGTTACCTGTTTGTGATTGCAAGAAGAAGTAATACGCAGATAGAATTCGGATACGCAGAGCTAATTATCATAATGACAGAACATAATAGTCAACCGTGAGTTGTCAAACGAATGAGATTAAAATAACTGATATAAAAATCAATAACAGTAGAATAACTGTTGCAACTACTCTGTTTCGATTCATGTTCATGTTGAATTTGAGGTATATAAAATCGCAATTCATTGCAAAGGAACCCATTACAAAAAATCTTGCTTAAAATAACTAAAATATTTCACAGGGTATCTTCTATGTATACAGGGTATTTACATCCTTATTTAAAAATACATGTTTACCGTATAAAAACTCAAAACAATAACTCTGAGCAATATGACAGCTATATATAATTAATCACAAGGATCTTGTCCGCTTATTGAGAAAATGTAAAATCATAGTCATCAGTAAGATGGGTCAGTTTATTTTCATCAGCGCGTAAATTCATTGATGGAATACTATATGCCTCCAAGAAAATCTGTAAGAAATCTTCTAATTTGTCGAAACGTCTTCATTTTATCAATAATAAATAGAAACTAATTCAGATATGCGACATAAAGAAACTTAGACAGAATAAACATTATAAATATCACACTTTGCGATTTATGAAACAAATTTCGTGAACGTTTGACAATTTAAAGCTTAAAGTTATAATAGAGAAAATACATAGGGCATTGAAAAAAGTTCATTTCATTCATTTTGTTATGTGGTTAAATTTATAACCATATTTTAACTCAAGTAAGTTAACTTAACACTTGCTTTCGCAGAATCTCGAATTTAGTGTAAATTTAGAAGAATAATGTGGCCGTAATAGAAAACTTCTGTTGATGTGGTGATTACCTTCTGCATTTCTCTTTCTGGCAAAACGCAAATTAAATAAAATTAATGAATTTCAAATGATGGAAAAAATGCACAAACATATTTATATGGATCAAACAGAGAAAAATCTAGCAAGTGGAAATAATGAAAATTAGTCTCTAGACATCAATAGTAAAATGATTAATTATTCAGGATTCTAGTCAAACTGTCGCCCTCACTTTATTTCTCATTTAGCGTTGTATTGTCAGATTTCTTAGACTTTGCCAAATACCTTTTTTCGGAAGGATATATTTAAAAGAACATGAAATGAAATGTTCATCTAACTCCTCTCAGGTTCAACTAAATGAACCAATAATTACGACAATCATACCATATAATTAATTAATCTTAAAATCTCCATAAATTTGTACAAGTGTCATGCAAACCCAATAATGTAGCCAGTATCTTAGAGCTGCTAAAAAGTAGGTGGTCAAATTTAGAACCAAGCACGACTAAGAACCATAATTGAAATTCAAGAGAACATGCAAAAATAAAGAATAAGACAAGAATGAGGAAATAAAATAAAGAAAAACAATAATTATAAAGTTTGTAACGATAGAAATTCCTTCCGCAAATTCAATTCTTTACTTCGATATGCCTTTGATTTCACTGACAGTAACCTGAAATCATTAACTAGAGGCTGTAGTTTGGTTCATTAAAATTACCAAAATCATTTGATAATGGATCTCAGTGTCACAACATCGTCCACTAAAACTATACATAAAGACAACACAACACATGAAGACAACATTGTTCATATAAACTATACTTGAAATAAGGGTATGCACAGTCCTTTGGAGAACTGGAGAATTTCTTTGGTGAAAGATGCTAAGAATTATTTGTCGTACAAGTAGTCACTTTGGTTTTGAGGTCTTAATTTGCAATTTAAAATACCAAAGATACCAAAGGAAAGTTTTTCCCTGAATGGAGGCTACTAGAATAGTGTCTGAATACTCCCTTCAGGATTTTATAGTTGAGAGGAAGCTTTCATATCGAAACATTTCATACCCTTCCATACTTTCATACCATATTTCATACAAAATACACATAACTTATGCATTTGTAATAAACAAGATCAATTATTTGCCTCCCTAAATTATGGAATCTTGAATGATTAAACAAAGCCTTTGATCGAAAATATTTTCAGCTAATGCATTTCATTTGGTACAATATATCTCTATTTTATATATAATGGTATTTCACATCCCAAAAAAATTATTAATAAATCTTATAGAAATAGATATACATTAATAGTGAGATATCGTGTGAAAAAAGTGAGGTTAATCATAAAAAAATAATATTACATTTGAAAAGCAAGGAAAATACAAGTAATAACGAAAAGTAATGTTTACGTTATAGTCCACTATTTTCAGTAGGTCATGACATATTTTAGAGTTTAAATACTCATACTTTGATTTAAAATTATTCAAATAATTAAGAAAAAGTGTTTCTTGTCAGCCCTGTCGTAGTTGAAGTACCCAACTAGCACTAAAGAAACTTAATTATGAACATTCAATTAGTAATTGACATAATTGTTTTTATTCTATAACGTAAAGTACAAATCCAAAAATGTCAGCGTTTTTAACTGTTTTCCCTTGTAGTCTATGCAAAAAAAATGTGAAGTTAGGAATATTCTGATGCGATTAAAACATTAAATTTTACGAAAACGATGCGTATGTGTAATTAATAAAAAAAATTTGTAACTGTGATTTTCGATGCTTTTTACAATGGGTTCCATCAATATTTCAAACACAATTCGCTGAGTACAACCAATTAGATGCAATACTAACGCCCCCTAAAGAAAGGCTGTTGAATTTTTTGTTTAGTTCTTTCGGCAAATACATGTGCATTGTCGTTACCCAAAAAACTGGGCTTCCTCTAATTGAAAAAATGATTAATGAATTGATGAAAATTATGATTTTTCTTCTTGCTATTCAAAAACTGAAAATATTCGGTCTTTAGCTAAATGGATTGATGGAATGTATTTTAGAGATTAAATACTCATACTTTGATTTAAAATTACGGCTATTTTAATTGGAATTTTTTATGATCGCCATGAAGCGAATGGTCACGTTTCCAGTTTGACTAACCTCTGGTGGGTAGCCCGATTGTCGGCTAACCTAAATGTCGAGGGTTTGAGTCCCGCCAATGGATTGGGTTTTACATTCGTCCAGTTTGATTTTTTCTTGAGCGAGATGAGGTCAACGCCCCTCTAAATAAAATGATTACTATAACGACCAACTGTAAGACCCGCAGGTGGTAAATGATTGTTATGTACGATAGGTAGGTTTTGGTAATTTCAACATTTTATATAAATAAGCGAGTGTCTGAATTACGCCGTCGTGCTGAAGCTTTAGATACCATTGTGAAAGTGTGTAAAACTAAACATTGTAAAAAGGCGTCTTTTCGCTCACTGCGCTAAGCGCAATTCCTTGTTGCTAACTCCTAGACGTTACTCCCAAGGAGTCCGTGGAAGCAGATATCCATTAAGAGGTTTCAACGCATTCAAGAAAACCGTTTTTAACTATTTTGTTATTTCTAAGACACTTCAGTCGTCCGGTCATATTAAACCTACACCATAAGGAAGAGTGTTATTCTGAGAATCGGAAAACAAACCGCCAACCTCCCCCTCCGCGATTCCACAAAACCACCCTCACCCCCGTTTTGTGGAATCGGGGAGGGGGAGGTATCTGGCTTGTTTTCGGCACGGGTATCTGCCTTGTTTTCGCTGCGAATGGGGGGCGAAATAGCTCACAGGGCGGCGATGGGGTTGTCCCGGAGGCGAGAGCCTCGAAGGCGGGGGGATCGGTGAAAGCGAACCTGGTGAGTTTTCATGCTGTCGAAGAACCCACCCCGAGAGGGCCACGAAAAGACATATGGGAAGGGCTGAGGTTTGATCTGAAGACTCCATAATCGGTCCCGGAACACCCAAAAATGTCGTACGGCAGAACTAGGGGGAGTGAATCATTGAAGTTAGAATAAATGACGTTAAAACATCAAAACCTCAAAGTCATACCCAAAGTTCGTCATTATTCAGATGATAGTTCACCTCATTAAGACATATTGCAGACATTAAATTACAAAGGGAATATGATAATCTGATTTGGAATCTCGAAATGGTTACATTGTGGGAAAAATTAGAGATTTATATCCACTTGTGTGAACACCACTGAAGTGTAGAAGGATAGGTCCTCTTTTTTGTTTATCCGCGGTGTCGATGCATTGGCGTCATCACATGGGATTCATCACGACTTCGATGTAGTGGAAATAAGTTTAGAATGATGACGATCTTCTATATATAACATACGAGTCCAACACATTTGCACCGAATCGTTTAATTTTCCACAATTTCGCACTTATATTCTGTCATGACATGGCTAGTGAAGTGGTTTAACGTCCCCTGTAAGAACCACATTTAAGGGAAAGACGATTTTGCGCCTGGGTTAGCTATCACACGCTCAATTAAGGTGTGTGTTTGTTGCATCACCCAGGGGCAAATGCATTACGATCTCCAGCCCAATGTGTCTAGCCTTAAAATACGCCGACGGCAAACCATAAAGCCTATGTAGGAAAGGCAATGCGGGATGGAATTATGTATCAAAACCTTTTTCCTAACTCCTCATAGGACACACCTTGGCACTAGTCTTCCTTTCGATTACAAGATTAATAAACCAGAATAATTTTGAACATCACTATCCTTGTCTCAAGATTTTTATTGCCATATAAACGCAATTTAAAGTGTTACATATTATTAATGCTTTAACTAACTTAAAAATTATACTGTGAGGCCCAGCGAATTGTTGGTTCAAAGACGTGATAGCATTTTAAATGCATTTACTACTGATACTCATACCATTCCTCATAATGATATTTTATCTCTTATCCCATCAAGAAGAATTTTTAGGAACGTTGTAAATATATGTGATGGATTCAGGGCAGGCATTGAGTCTAGCGAGTTGCGAAGTTTGAGGATCAATACGGTGGATTAGGAATATATTGATCACTAAGGAATCTTACTTTTCCATTATTTAAATTATAATTCATTGTCGACCGGGTATCGATGTAATGCACCATCTACTGGTAAAGAATCCGTCATCAGACAAACCATCACCTGAAAATGATGAGTAACCCAAAATATTTTCGAAATTGTAATTTATTTTTAACTACTTAGTATTACTCTCTCTTAATATCTTAATCATTAATTGAGACCTTCGATTTTGTAAGTTCCGCAACTGCAACATCGTGTATAAACAATTATAATCTCCATTCTCATATAATTAGCAGATAAGGCAGCTTTTTTAGCATCGTTCGTATTTTAAAAAAGACATTATTCAGATAGAGACTCCTGCAGTGCAGCAAAACAGCCTGTTACCGCGATATGCAAGCGTGATAGTGAGAGGTACCACGATCATATTCAAGTAAACATAAGACAAAACATTCCTATTCGGCTATTTCATCATTATCATAGTTCATCATTCCAGAAGGTGATTCGTAGAGGTTTTCATAAATATCCTATCTCTTCCCAATCTCTTCTTGCCTCCGTAGTTATTTAAACCTAACGTTCTCTATCTCCTGATTCTCATACCTCCAATGTGCTATCCTACGCTTACCTAGACAGTTCTTCTCTCCTCGCCTCCGTTCCAATACGTCTACGTGTACGAAATGCCCTGTAAGCCGCCGCAAGGGCGTGTGGCAGGGATGAGTGAGCCAACACGAGGCATTCATTCCCATATGCATATATTAGATCTAATTCACATGCGGAGAAACTAATTACATGCAAAACATTTCATAGATAAAAGAAAATAGATATCATGCAGGAACAAAACCAATTAACATTTAATTAGAGCAGATATTATAAATGTATACACTAGTTACCCTAACTATCAACTCCGAACGTGTGGTGATATTTATTTGTCTCTCTAATTGTGCGTGGAAAAAATTACATTTTATATCTTTCTTTTCGACAACCTATCTCTCTGATTTTATGTTTGTGATCTGACCTACTGTAGTATGTCGGGGCTATTAATTGGTTATTCGGTATATCTGTTTAATTACCAACATACTTCTGTTGCACCACGTTTTCGTAACTTTTAGTATTCTTTCCTCAAAGAGAGTGTACTCGTATATGAATAACTTCAGTTCAAAAAGACGCTCCAGATTTACTTCCTTCTGAACCTCTTTCCTATTTCCCGGTTAATACTATTAAGGGTAAACAGTTGACTCTTAAGTAATACATAAAGCCTGCTTTTCTTAGGCTATTCTGCTTAATAATGCACTAAAAACTAGTACTTTTCTACGTGTTAAAAGTATGGAAAATTCCGATTAAACAGTATGTTCAGTTCACCTTTTCGATAGTTCAAGGTGAGCCTTAAGAAGAGCCTCGCCTAGTGACTAGACTCTAGTCTGCCAAAAAATTCTTAGCTTCTGGAACAGTGCACCTTTTTTAGTGCGTTATTATGAATCACTTCCACAACATGTCGCCGAACTCGGTTACTGCTGTTCTGCATATTTTACCCATCACGCTTCCATCAACAGTAAATTTTATGCACCCATGCAATTATATTCCACCTGCCTGATTAAGCTAGTCCCTAGTTTTATTTGACAATAGTTTTCCTAACTTCGACCTACGAACCTCACTCTGGTTTTATTCTTCTCACCTCATTCCCTTTCCTAGGCAAGCTAATACCCTCGTTAGATAACCATCCACCTCAGCTAGCATCACTAAGTCTTCTCCTTGAAACCTCACACTGCCATCTATCTTCTCCTTGATTTCACCAATTGCCTACTAGATTTAAACATCGAAGACCAATGACGGTAGTGAGCATCTCTACCTTACTCCTGATTCCTCTCATCTCCTTATTCTTCTTATTATGATCCCTACATCACTCCTTATTCTTTATTATTTTCTGTTTTCCCTGAAACATGTCACGGCTACCGCTTTTCTATATATCACATACCAACTTTCTTTGGTATTGTTGTTTACTCTGATATATTCATAGAAATAATTGACCTTGTAGTTGAAGCTGAGTGGTTGGGTACACAGCTCGCCTAAACCCACGTGTGTGAAATACAAACGTTAAAGATCTGAGGGACCAAAAGCATTCACTCAGAGATTTTCAGAGAGATTCAAAGAGAAACAATATGACAAAGAAGAATAATTTAATGGTTCGTAAGGACGATGGTTCGTAAGACCAGGAAAATTAGAAAATATAATAAGTGAAGTGGAGAAAGGATAATTAACGTAATAGGGGCCATATATATTCTGGCAGATTTTATGTTTTTATCTTTTGTATTTTATATTTTTATATCTTTATATATTGAGGCATATTGGAAGGATTCTGGAGCTTACAGGAGCGAAAGATACAGAGTAGGCCCCGAAATATTTCTTTATTATGTTAGTCTTTCTTTATTAAGTGTTTCTATCTGTGTGTATGTATAAAAATAAGCAAATAAACAGATATAGTTGAGAACAGAGACACAAATAAAAAGGACACTCACAGGAATTATTTTGGACGTTTCAGCGGATGGACCGCCTTCGACTGCGACAGAGAGAGTAACATGATCCGTTTATTTGTTTATATGTGAAATGAGCTTCGCCGCCACCAAGATTTCCTTAGTGCAAATATATATAACGAACACACGCACACACTTCTAGACACTATTACGCACGCACCAGCGCAACGGAGCCCGGCAACAAGAAATCTATAACCAATATCGAGTGTCATGACTACGCGACCTCATTATCGCGGCGAGGCCGCCTCCACACGCCTCCTCCATAACTTCCCACCTGGCACCACCTTTTAAAAGCTCGCATCTTCATCCTTTCTTGAAAAACCTCCCCCCACCCCGTGGCACTCAACTTATCCGGCGTTTGTTGTCCTTTCTCCTCGTGGGTCACCAATGGTGAAACGGGTTCAAGATATTTCATGTTCCCAATACTATTCTCGGATATCCTTGATTGTAAATTATATCACGTACAATGGGAGTGAGGCATTGCATACGATCAATTAAAACTTCACTCAACGACATGCATTTACGAATTTTTATTTAAGATGCAGAGAAATATTTTTTAGTTTTGACGAGAAATATAAAAAATATAAATACTAATATATATATATATATATAAACAATAATATATATTTATTTAACTTTCGGATTTAAGTGCCACAAACTGTATATAAATATACAGGGTTCGGCATAATATGTAGTGCCGTACCATATATATATCGTATATAGACACAACATTCAAATGATAGTAAATTAGGAAAGGGATACGAACATATAATGGGACGAAAACATGAATGTACGAATGAGTATATGGCCTAAAGGGACAATTTCCTACTTCGACTATGAGTGCCACAAAACGCTCTGTACCTCTTTGAAAAAAATCGTATGTCTGGTAAGAATGTTGCTTTCATATCTTCCCTTGTGTTTGTTACTTCTTCTACAGTGGTATGAATCTCAGGCAACCAACGCCATCTGTTGGCGGCAAAGACACAACATTACGACAATAAGCCAGACGTTAAAATATATATACATATACATATATATTCATATATCTATATATATATACATATCTTTCATATATCTAAAATATACATACATATTCATATATATATATACATATATCTATATATATATATACATCATCATCAGTACTACAATCAGAAGATTGGTTGACTGCAGCCCTCAATGCCATCACGTTACTTGAATACAGGGCTGCATTTTCTAGGGAATTATGCAATGTGGTAGTTTCCCTTCGCCTTCCACATCGCAGTACTGCGGCCGATTACGTGAACTTCACTCTCGCCCGCAGCTATGGCAGTTGATGCCGGACCGATCCTCTTGATCTGCGCCATCAGTGCCTAC
>WURS02075733.1:0-10317 GCA_011762765.2 Rhinocypha anisoptera | reverse complement strand
TGTGTTTCGTCGTTGTTATTAAAAAAAATGTTATGGTGTCCACTTTAAATTGGCCTCTTAGTGCTGTATGTGGGCGAGTGGAAAAAAATAAAATAAAAAAAAAGCCTTTGAGTAAGATTGAATTTGCGTATTGACGTTAAACCTAAACGGGAGGTCCTTGTGAAATATCCAATTAGCTACAATTACTTCTGCTTTGGATGATAAAATAAAATCTTAACAAATTTTCAAGTAAATAATAATGTATAGGATTTAATAAGTACCAGTGGATCAATCAGTGAAAGGCCAACGTTCATAATATAAATTTGCCACGACTTTAAGTCCCCATTTCTGAACAATTACGTCAATGTCTGAAACTCACATAAAGGAGAGAAAATTTATCTTATTTTGATATTTAACTAAATTCTTCATTCACAATACGATTAATATCTAATCTAGGTATATTATGATTATATAAGATATAGTAATATTAAAATATTAATGCTTTCCAAATTTTATGAAGAGTGTATATTATTATGAGTCGACGGTCACTTTTGGAAGAGTATACCTGTAACTTATTTGGTGAAATAATTGCCATCAATTTCAATTACCCATCTGCTTTGGAGCCTTTTTTGTTACAAATTTTTTTTACCTGGTCACCATGCAAAAATAATCAATAATCTTTCATAAGGACGCGTAGGGTGGTGTGATCGTCGGCTATATTTTTATGGGTGACAATTTTGGGTAATATATGTATTATCTTAGTAGCATTGATTTTTTTTTATTTTTATATAATATAGTTCACAGCAGGTGCCGCTGAAAGTAATAGGAATGACAAATATTAAATAGGTACGCCTGTGAACCCTTTAAGTACTTAGAATGCATGTTATCTCTTTTATTGATGGTTCGAAAATTCGGTGATAACAATTCCTGATCGCCAGGGGTTTTTCCTAATAAATAAAAAATGGCAGTCCTTATTCCCTTGCATAAAGAGTTATAATGTGTATAGCGAGCCTCCTGGCAGCGCAGAGGAGAGAAAGTGACGAAACACACACATGGATTTGTGTGTTTCTTCCTTGTTATTAAAATTTTTATAGTTCCCACTGTAATTGGCCTAGTGCTGTTTGTGGGCGATTGAAAATAAATAAATAATTAAATAAGAAAAACTCTCCTTTATGTGAGTTTCAAACATTGAAGTAGTTGTTCAGAAATGGGGCCTTTTAAGTCGAGCCAAATTTATATTATGAACGTTGGCCTTTCACTGATTGATTCACTGGTACTTGTTACATCCTATACATTATTATTTACTTGAAAATTTGTTAAGATTTTATTTAATCATCCACGTGACTTTTCCACGGTGGAATGTGATTAGTTTAAACATAAATTTCACAATACACGCCGAACCACTATACATTTATTACTGTACTCTTCAAAATTTAAGGAGCATAGGATTTCACATACAAACTAGAGAAATCACTAATTATTCATTCAAAAAGTACCACAGAACTTTATAAAACATTTTGAATTAGAATTAAGTTATTCCCTGAAAATATTACTCACTTGGCATTTTTATTATTTCTTAATATAGATAAAAATAACACAAGGTGTAACCATGAGAGAAACGTCATCTTGCCTTAAGTCACGTGACCAATGATTGCGCAATGCGAAGTAGCCAGCACTCGCTCTGCCTATTAATATAAATCTATGCATATAAAGGGTGATCTCTAAACAATGGATGAATATTGACCCATATCTCTACTTTCAGTTATTTCTTTAATTTTTGAAAGTGTCATTCCAAAAAACAATACCAGTGTTCTGCGGTAATATTTACAAATTTGCGAAATTTATTAGAAATGAATTTTGCTTTGAAAATATATTAATGTTTACCTTATGATCCAAAATTCGATTTCTCCTCCCTTCTCCCTCACTTAATCTTTCTAAAATCCGTACCCTTTACCTTTTTTTTTACCTGCTATCCCAATATTTTCCCTCAATTTTCCCCTAAAATACTCTTCACTACATTATCGACTTCCGAAATTTCTAATGTGCATTTCCCTTCTTCTCCATACCGCTCTCACCAGCTAAGTCTCCTCCCCCTACCCATAAACTGAACCTTATATCCGACTTCCGGTACGCCCACACTACCTTCTATGCCCCCACACGTCAAAGGTCTCCAATAATGGTCAACCACTTTTCTCGTAGACATACCATACCACGCATTTGGTGACATCTTTTTGGTTTTCAGTCGGGAATGCGAAATTTTGAGAGTGCCTCTTTCAGGACCAACGTTTATCATTGGGAAAACGCATCGGATATAAATTAATAGGAGATAACACGGCACCCATATGGTACAATATGGAAGTATATTACAGCAACCTTAAATCAACCCACGGCATGTAACGCCGAGATGAAGAAAACATGACGGAACTCCTCCGGCAGTGGATTGAAAAAATGTAACCACGTTTTTACAATGGTTGAGTTACCGATGGTTGAGTTACAAAAACAATGGCCTTATTCCGAGTGACTGCCCAAATTTTTGTCAATATTTCAAACTCACTCCACCAAACGTGAAACTTGAAAAAGTGGCCTGCCCAATATTTCTACGCAAGATCTAGGAACGGAGCCGTAACACAAACTGGCTTCTTAAGCGTTGTGTATATTAAGGTCCCTACCCGAAGAACAAGTGATACCCTCCTCTTTAGAGGTCAATTCGGAATGTTAGAGCTGAAGAAATTTGAACCTTTAACACGGACCGTGTTTGGTTAACGAATCTGGCCTTTTTCAACGAACGTCGAAATGATTTAAGAAAGATGTTCACATTTTACCATGAGTAAATTTTGTGGTGTGTGTTGAATTTTTTTTAGTTTCAGGATTTATTTCCTTTTTATTGAAACACATGTAATTTGGGATAACCTTATTTGTTAAATAGATCATTATTATTCGATGAGATAATTCAAAACTAATACAAATTAAGGTGTTATCAACGGATGCGCTCATTTACTTCAAAAGTAAATTATTAGGTGAATATTTAGATGAAAATCAGAAAGTATCCGTGAAAAAGTTTTATTGAAATTGGTTAACAGTAAATTCGTTGAAAAATGAAGTAGAGGAAAAATTTATCGATAGTTAGGAAAAATCGAATACTTTAAACTCCTCCCTCCAGTCAATTTTAGTAATTTCTCGAGGTATTATACGAGTCATTACCTGATCGTGTCCGATACGCCACGTGCGAAATAGTAATTTCTAGTTGTGACGATGGCACCGGCTTAAGAGACCAATGCAGTCAAATCAGCAGTTCCCGAACAACTCCCGAGCCGCTTTGATTAAATTACGACATTATAAATACTTCCTTATTAATAATATGTTCTATTCGATGAAGAAACTAGGCATTGGTCACGACGACAGAAGAGTAATATTCCTACACTACCTGAATTAAGTCATGACAATGCAAATGAAAAATGGAAGAAAATCAGAGGCTAAAATAAATAAATGTGTTAGGTAAGGTGACTCACGGTAGGGAATTAGCGTAACCAAGAGCACATTTCCCCGGTACTGCTCTACGGATACTTGAAAGAGGCAATAAAGGGAATAGAAGACGGCGGAATCAGCTGAATCATAGCGAACGGAGAAGAGTTAACATGCCACGTTTCGCGGACGACATGCATAGTAGTCGTAGCAGAGAAACGTGAAAACCTCCGGACTACCTTGGACACAATAGAAAAAGTATTGAACTAGTACCATATGAGATTAACCGGAATAAATGTAAAATACTTACGGTACATGCGGAAGAGAGAGGCTGAGTGCACACGTCGAGCTACAAGGAGAGAAATTAGAGCAAGTGGAATCATTCACCTAGCTGGGAACCAGGACGACATGAGATGGATGAAGTTCTATGGATATCGAGTGCTGATCGGCGCAAGTTAAGAAGGCACTCATGACCTGGAGGCAACCACTATGTTCAAGGAAAATTCACGCCAAACAAGAGAGCAGTGAGTGAAATCGTCCTTATAAAGCTATATATCAGAGTCATGGACCATTGAAAAAACTGAATAGAGATGTAATATAAGACTTTAAAACATGGTGCTGGAGAAGGATGCTGAGGCTCAAGTGGATGAATAGGGTTAGGAACGGGGAAGCACTCAGATGAGAGGAGGAAGATAAATAATTTTGGAGTACTATAAAAATGCTTCCACGTATTACCCTGCAAGCCGCCGTAAGGGCGTGTGGCAGGGGGTACAAGGTGAATAGGTCACACCCTGAGGCATCATGAATTCGCAAGGAATGTAATAGTAGGAAATATAGAAGGGAAGGCCACTCGAGGAATCCCGAGGGAATAAATCAAATTAAAAAATAAGGCAAATTATAAGAGAGGTGAGAAAGACAAACTATCTACGGTGTAAGAGAGATAGCACTGGATAGGAAAGGACGGATGATGCAGTCTACCAACCACCCAATTGAAGTACTGATGTTGATTGTTGAATTGAGTCTAAATTGAAAAATTAAATGATAATGATGATGAAATAACTCTTTACCTGGAATTAATATCGGGAAAATCCCTAAACAAAGATCCCAATTACTGTCCAGCACTGAATATCCCACCTTTGGTTAACATAAATGGCAATGGAGAAGAACTCAGTAATCTTCAACCTCTCACATATTTTCCTGAAGAATGTCTCCCCAACTTTTTTCGTATCACACCTCTCCACTTCATAAATTCACATGGTGCTCTCCCTGCGATCATGTTCAAGTAGCCATTAAGTTCCACTTAGGGAATTTTAATAACTCTTTTCTGCCCTCTTCAATTCTTGGAAAGCGCAATACAGCTGTCCTTTGTTTCAGCCGATATACTCACCTCTTTTGAGTTCCATCGCATCCGCGTGTAAGCGGTCTCTTCTGGCAATCGCGCAGACGCTTTCGTTTCCATCCCATGCCTCGATTTCAACCTTTTTGATGAAATATTCATATTGCGCGGCGGCCGGCCGCGTTCATTTTTTTTCCGCGAGCGAGAAACGGCGGGCCCGATTCGCATGGATTCGCTTCGATGCCCGTCGCCTTTTGCGCTTCTGCTGCCGCCCCGCCATTTTCGTCTCTAAAAGCCCTCCCTCAGTTTTCAATTATCACTCATCGGCATCGCGTGCAAAAAAAGAAGTGAAAATAAACTCGCGCGAATATCGCTTATGACTCCAAATGGACGTGCGCCGTCATTGTTGCTCGCTTTCCATTTGGCGTCCGCCGAGGCCCGGCGCCGCGAGTCGATCTACGGCAGAATGGCAGTTGTTAATGACCATGCGTTTCCCAGTCTGCCTCGACGAAAAAGCGTGGGTGTCTTTGACGATTCGGCTATTACAATATGAAAGCGATGACACTATTCTAAACCCTTTTTGCGAGTCTCGGGACCGAAACGAGCGAAATGAGAACGCTAGATGTGAATAATTTTTTAAAAGTTACCTGTCCGTTTAATTCATTTCAATTTGGGGAGCTTTATGACGAATTTCCTGGACTGACATCATCACAGCAGCTATCACGAACGATGAAGTCGAGTATTTATAATTGCTACGTATTCAACGGCCAAGGGTATGCCCACCTATTCCGCGTGCACTCTTAGTGAAGCCTCTGAAATGCACGTGCTGAATTAGTTCCATGTGTATATTATAACAAAAGTACTTTATTCATTGGTAATTCATGGAATTTTTCAGCAGCATTATGTCTGTAGCATTGTTTCCACCCGTAACAATCAAAGACGAAAAAAATACAATTTTGAACCGTGATATTTGTAATTTAAAAATTACTTGTTTTTAAAATAATAATTATTATTATTATTCAATACATTGCAATTACTATACAAATATAATTGTATATTTTATAATTTCCAATAATTTTTTACGAAATTCAATCTACAATATAGTACAAATTTGAAATCACACACGATTAAAGACTCATGCTTATGAATAATGTATTATTAGCCTGTGATCATGGGACCCCCGTAAGCCATCCTTGCCTTCTCATCAGATACAACTTTTTTCCAAATAATTTGCGAGCCATTTCTATAACATTATTTCCACAAGCAGGTTTTAATATTGGTTTTAAACTCCGTAATAATATTTTTATTTCAATTGTTTCCAAAATATTAAATAATTTATGCAAAAAGCACTTATTTTTCGTCCCCCATTTCTGTATAATATCATAGACCAAAGAATATTTAGTATTCTTTCGTAAAAAGAGACTTTGATTATACAATTTTCTTCTTATATGTATAACTAAAATAGTTGTTAGGGATTATCACTCAGTGGAGTAACTTTTCAATGAGTGGAATATTTAACTCATTAAAATATTTTTGGTCGAATTTAAAGGAGCTAATACTTTTTGATTTTCGTATTGATCCGAGCACCTGTATCGAGTCCTTAGTATTTAGGGTTGACCCGGTCTTGCTCTTTGATTTCTAAAATCTTAATCACAGAAAAATTGACTCATCATTTGGAAATGAATAATCATCGTACTACGGACATTACCTTCTGCATAGTTATGTCAAGCTGTGAATCCCGACACGATTCGTTTGCAATCTGATATTTTTTAACATTTTGTTAATTCCCCATTTATAAGTAACAACGGTTCATGCTGTCTGATTGTAAATCTATCTCATACTCAGAATAGGTGTTACGAAAATAAAAACCAAATATAAACGGAATTCTTTTCGAATAATTTTCTGTTATGAGTTACTTGGTGAAAATTCTTATTGCCTTTTAATGAGTGAAACTCTGCCCTACAAATACTGCAAAGAACTCTGTAATGAAAACGTCAAAAATTAATAAATTCATGTCTTTGTTCCGGAGTGTACCGCTTTTCTAAACTTCCTCATTAGGGCGTGGGACTTTTTTATTTATATTTTTATGTGACGTTTTTATGAATTCTCTTTTTTTTAGGTTTCATTTCAGGTGTTAATATAGATTGCACAAGATTTGGAATAGTATCATGAGCTCTCCTATTTATTACTTTTTTAACGATGATTTATGTATCTCTCCTCATTATTTAACATTAAAATTATAATTGAAGAGATTTTTCGCATTACGCATTTTATATAATATGAATATTTTTACTCCTTTCCGAAAAATTTCATCGTCGACTTTTTAAAATTCTAATATCCTCATACAGTTATTTTGTAAATCTGTTTTTACCAGAATTCGATTGGATTGCAAGTTCATAAATAGACCGTTACCATCGACTAATTTTCCAACCGGTTATAATTAAATCGGAATCCAGATACCGAAGATATCTAATGATTTACTCATTACAACCCTGTTGTCGCAGATTAAATCCCTGGAACCGGAATTAAAATGCTCTTCACATTCCCTTTAGTCTCGTTCTTTCTTTCTTTTTCTCATTTTGGTCGTTAATATAGGAGAGGAGATCACGATCTTAATTTTTCCTGATAAAAATATAGTACATATTATGATTAATATTATTCCTCTACTTCAAATATATCTTTCACATTGAAATGAAATGTTTCTCAGTTGTTAGTACTAATTGTTTGCCCAATCAATTGCATTGAATTCAAAATATTTTGGACGACTTGATGACGTGAGGAAGCATTCACATGATTGAATTCTTGGACTAAATCGGTAGTATAGGAGGAAATGATTTTCCATTCCCACACACTACGTTCAGCGCTGCTCTCTGCAATGGAAAATTGGACCTTTGCTTTAGACAGATAGTATCTCGTAAGGTACAGCCAAACTCTCTTCTCATCTCCCAACTTTATGACCAAATGAACTTTATTAGAACTTATAAAATATTTCAACGATCCATATATAACATAGTAACACGGACGAATGGACGCGTTATACAAATTATCTATGTCTTCACCGGATTTTTTGGTTAATTGCTTTGGGTGTGTCTCATAGGAGGCGGTCGGCGCATGATTTGTCTGAAGTTACTACCCTCTAATAATAATATAATTTATTTTTGGTTTAATTTTCTAATTACCGGTGTTTTCATGTGGTTCCTCGGCCACTGGTAATTCATATTCATTCCTAATTTGCTATGGTGAGAAGTACTAATAGAAACAACAGAAGGGAGCTCCCACCAGCTTCACCTATTAGCAAAGGATATTTACGAAACAGTTATTTAATTAACTAAGAAATCAAGAACTATGTACTTGGATGTTTATTGCTTTCAAGGAATTGGAAAACGGTTACACTTCACGGATTCTTATGAACAATTCAATATCAATATTAACAATTCTTGTAAAACTGTTAACATTTTTTGCACATTAGATTTTATCTCGCAACAAATTTCACATTATTTGTGCGTAAAACATCTCTTTATTTCTTCCAAAAATTTTGTTTCCTTTGTACCTCTAACAAATTAGGGGACACTTTTACGTTTTTCGTGAAATATATGAAAACTCCACCGAAATAGTGATGTTAGGTTTAGGTAATGTTTCATTGGGTACCTTTACTCGTTGGGTGCCTTTACTTCCAGGACATTGCTGACACTGATTACCAATACTTATTCTGTGAAATGTATCTTTCACTCCATGGAAGTGCACTTGTCACAATGGTAGAGTGTTCTGGCGCTTAAAAACAAAGGAAAGGAGTGATCATAATACATTTTTTAAATTTATGGTTCCTATTGTTGTATTTTGCAATAAATGAACAGGGTTTATTGTGTGTCCAAATACACCACTTCGACTAAAAATTACCATAGATTAATTCAGAATGGACGAGTTATTAGTAAATGATCATGGTGAATAGTAATTTTTTTTGTCAAGTACAGTATGGTGAAGCAGTGGCTTAATGTAGCTACAATTCCCTATCAAAGAAAATTCATGTATAACATCATAGATATAAGAATGATGTTTACTTCAACTTTTTAAAAGACTCTAAAAATCAGTATCCCGCCATACGTACGTATGGCGGGATACGATTTCTGTAATAGATTGGGTTTAATCTTAATCGGTAGATTACCAATCAACTTAATTAAATTATTGCGTCTTTAAAGATTAAGATAAAGTTACAACAAATTACCTCATTTTTAATCAATTTTAATAACTCATCACAGTGTTATTCGAAGTTCATTCCACTTTAAGAGGAGTTCATCCGACACAAGACAATAAAACCATGAACTCCCGCGCCGTGCCGAGAAAAGTACTTTATGCGTCAGTGTAGTGAAGGCGACACGTATAAGAGAAGTCGTTACTCCTTCTCCCTCCCGTAAATTACCCACGAGAACTCTTCGTCAACGCACCGATTCGCGGAACAGTTATTACTCTCTGGATTTCACCCCATGGCAAATTCTATTTTAAGATAATCTCTATTGCTTTATTAGCGTTCGGGCTGAGACAGCCTCAATCCGATGGCTTGTCGAGTTTCGAGAGGGAAATGACTGCGGGCGGAGAATTGCGTGCCGCGGAATTCAAATTCTACACATTTTCCACGTGAAAATTTTAAAATAGAGTGTTTTACTTTTAGTTCGGTTGGGCTGATAATTGACGCCGTGTTCCCATATTGATTTCTTCCCGTCACCATTACCTTTTCCGTCGAATGGTTTGACATCACGGATCGACTGATTGGAGTCTGAAGGAGGCGTGCAGGCTTAATTTCTCTCGCGTGCAAGCGATCCGCCTCCCGATCTTTGTTACTCTCTCAGCGTCTCAAAGTCTTTTTGTATGATTTGAGTCAAAGGTGACAGATTTTCCATAGATTTGATTTATGAGGGCAAAGCAAGAGGTAATGCGAGGTTCGAGACTCGGAGGGACTTATGTAACCTAGAAGAGGTATATATTATAGCCTTCTGCAAAAAGGAGATGTCCATGGTCACAAAACGCCTCATGGAAACAAACCACCAATGAAATTGTACCTCAAAATGCTGCACGTGGAAGAGAGTAGGGGAAAATTAGATGCCCTTGAACTGGAAACTGGAACTGGAAATTATTTAACACAAAATTTAAAACAACCCCACCCCGGTTTTCCCTAACCTAACGGCTCGGGATTCTTCCGACTTCTTGTCTCTCCCAAGCTACGCCGTCTCGGCTCTCCTCCACTCGTACTCGTTATATGTCTGTAGCGCAAATAATAAAGCTCACCTGAAAATGGTGTAGTACACCAGTACCAATCTGAATTAAAAGTTTTTATTTAATTTGAAATTTCAAGTGTTTTCTTTTCCTACCCTTCCCTCCAATCATTTTCGGTTGAGAAATAGTGACCCAGAATTCCAATTTAGGAAATACACACATACACACACATATATATATATATAAACATAGAAGATAAAACATAGAAAGACAAACGAAAGGACACTCACAGTATAGGGTCGTACGTTTCGGCAGGTGAACCTGCCTTCTTC
>WURS02075722.1:0-10317 GCA_011762765.2 Rhinocypha anisoptera | reverse complement strand
CTGTCCCGCGCGTGCGTGCTCCCAGTGATCACGTACGCATCCCCGGTGTGGTCGGAAGTCGCTCTCTACCGCCTCCAGGTGGTGCGGAATGGCCAACTGCTCTACGGTGCGTACCGGGAAGTGGTCGCGACGGCCACGTCCCAGATGTATGTACACCACGACGGGAACCTGGACACCCTCAGCGTCCACCTCCCGAAGATGGCGCACAAATTTTTTGCGGACGCAGCAGCATCAGACGTCACCGCCATCCAGGCCCCCTCGAAGGGTATCCAGTTTCGGTCGTTCGACCGTTATAAAACGAGCGATCGCCAGTCTGGGTGCTCCCGATTCACTTCCACCGCCGAAGAGACCCCTGCTGCAGTGAGAAGTGGACGAAAGCGGTCAGCAGCATGGTCCAGCCAAGCAACGATCCTCGGAGAAAACCACAGATGAGAAACCGTCCGCCTCGGAACCAAGAAGGTGTCAAGACGACGTCCCTAATTAGGACCGACGACACCGGAGAGGCAACTGAGCTTGTTTTATTCTTGATTTTTATTAGTATGCTTCACTGAAACCTTTCTACCATTCTCCTTAAGGCTTCGATATGTTTCAAACGTTATTCGCAAAATAGGATTTTAAGGTGGTAAATGAGACGGATCATAGACTATAAGACTGTCATCATGGGTGGTAAGAGAAATTTTTGAGTTGTGAGGAGTCTCAATTACAACAAATCAATTAATAGAAGTTGTAGCTTAAATCTAAATAAGTATATGTGAAGTTACTCGTATTCTTTGATTACAAATATGAGAAAAAATCAATGTTATTCAGACGCCGATATTCTCAAGTTTATTTCAATCATTCCATTATGAGAGGATTTAAGATATTTTAATGTTATTGGAAATTTGCAATAAAGGAATCAATAAGGGATAAATTTAATAAAGGAATTCACAAAAGTAATTTTCGCGAACAGAAAACACTGTATCACTTATCAGATTGCTCGAACATCGTATATGTAACTACCTATAATGATATCAGTTTTTATCAGCTGCGAATCGTCCTACATATTTAACCGAATGAACCTCATGAAACCACTAGTGACTCCATCTAAGCGACCAATTTCACTCTTACTAACCTTATTCCATTCACTCTATTCTTCACAGTAATGTCGAGTATATCAAAAGTTGTCATGGCTTCCCTCATAATAATGTGTTCCCCAAACTTAACCGTAATCTCTAAACAAATTATCTTACATCCCTTAACATCAAATCCCTCAAAAAATTACAAAGCAAAACTTATGTTTAAACGAGAGGATAAAAGCGAAAAAAGTCGCATTAGATTAAGTTGAAAGAACAAATTTTTTTTAATATTGTCATTAAATATGCAACTTACTTGAAAAAATAAAAGACTAATATTTTTTACTGTGCATGGTAAAATGAGATGAGATATTGCGGAAAGGCGAGAAAATTCCTGTTGTTGAAATAAATGTTGAAACGAAAAAAGGTTGAAATTATGTCATAAACACAGATTTATAATACTTCATTTTACGAAAATTTTCACGCATTACGCTAATAGAATTTATATTCTAAATCAGAGCTCTTTATGACTAATAGAAAATGGAAAAAAGCTCAATATAATTCCTCAGGTTCGACTACATAAGGTGACGTTAACTGTTACGCATTGTGCGTTACATCCCACTATATAACTGAATTTTGCTATTTCTCTATTATCCAAATAACCCAAAAATATTTCTCAAAATTGCGAATATGATTCTCTACCTGGTAACATTAATTAATGTATATTCTACAGCACAGATTATTTAATATATCTTATTTACCTTCACTGGATAGAAAAAGTCTGAAATAACTCGGAAACCATGAGCTTCAACTTGACAAATGCTTCCTCACGAAGATTATGAACGATGATGTTGGCGTGTTTATCACGTAGAGTACAAAAGATGATGAAAGACAACATTTTTTTTAATTATCCTGATTACGCATTATTAAAACAAATAATTCCATTTATGTTCGGAATATGGAGCGCGATTTAGTTCTTTCATGATGACAAAGCGCGAGGAAAATTAATAATAGTCTCGTATCTTATTCCCTTTAGCGCGGAGCTTAATTTTCCTCGTCTCGCCATTTATCTGCCGTTTTATTTATTTACCTAAACTTGAATGATGAACGCAATTAATTGTGAATGCTTTCCGCTGTTTAAACCCAAAATCCTCTTGCTTCTCGGGGATTTAGAAAATATTTCTTTTTCTCACTCTCAAATTTAATTAACAAAGCAGTGAACCCAATATAAGTTTCCAACATATTTGCTCTAAATAATTTCAAAAGATATATTAATGATATAGGCACAAATTATTAACTACCACCAACTGCTTCGACAAATGGCTATTCTCCTCACCCCTGTGTTTTGCGAGTGAGAGCGGACGAAGAAAATAAATATAGCATGCTCTGATAAAGTGACTAATTTCCTATTTTACTGAACCCGATTCAATATAACATACTTTGCTATTATTATTTCATTATGTAAGAAGCCAATTTTTTATTTAAAATGGACATATTTAAAAATATGTCCAACACGTGGCTCGGAATAAAAAGAAAATTGGCTATCATTATTTTTAACCGTGGCTTGCCTCGACATTACAAAAAATTCAAACAAAAAAAATAATATCTCCCAACTAATAATTGTACGCTATATTTGTTTAGAATACAGATATTTTCATTTGTCATTGAATATAAATAAGTGTTTTGGAAGTGAAGGGTATGCTATTTACGACAACTGTTGAATTAACCCAAGCATAAATCCTCCTCTCAAGACAGGTAATAATAGAGGGCTCTGGACATACTATACGATCCGAATAAATACGGACCTTGTCTATTTAATCGGTAACATAAGAATTTTGAAACAATTAAAATTTCCTTTCCGTTTAGAGACGATGGCGTACACATTACTTTAAGCGTAAGTTAAAACAATCATGTTCCTTAGAATTTTTGAAAATTCACCCATTTACAGGACAAAAACAAAAACTTGGAACGCAAAGCATTTTTCCACACGCGTTTTGTCCTCAAGTTACTATTACTTTCTACTCAGAGGTGTCCTTTTCAGAGACAAAACATTTCTCTGTAAATGAAAATATCTATAGTTTGAAAGTAGCACCTTCAAGATATAATACCTGTGGAAAGATGCAGTGTTTCAAGTTTTCATTTACCTGCAGACATGAATTTCCGCATGGTAAATCCTACAGCCTTCGAGCATATCATGTATTTTTACAATGAAACAGGACTTCTGGAAATAAAAGATTACATTTTGAACTCCTAATGTTAAAGAAAAGAAATGCACTTAATTTGTCGTAATTTGTTACATCGTATTTTTTAAAGAATTCAACAGGGGTAACAACTTATGAGTGGGGAATGTTTTTCAGAGATATGCAATCAGATTCAAATATCTAATAGAAAAACAGTATCTAATGACTCCGGTTTCATCATTACAATCGTAATGTTCTAGTATGTTTGAAGAACTTTAAAATGAACACTCTAACAATATATCCCGCACGCTTGAACTTATAAGCTTTTGGACCAAACGACAGCTTAAATTAACATACAGCCCCTACCTCTTTCCTTATGGAACTGTTTTCACCACAGAGAGAGAATCCAATATTCAACGACAGCATCAATGAACGACAGAAATTGCCTTACGTTTACGAACCATATGGCTGAAACCATCAGTTAGACAAGTGAAGCCTACTTTTAGATGCTGAAGATGGAAATGTGGTCGAAACTCATATTTAGTACCTTAGTATTTAGAAACCAGTGATATCTCATATTACCGCTGTCGTAGCCAGAGTACTTTATTCACCAGCAGTAAGAGTTCTGTGTAAGATTTATCTAGCAATGATAAAACCAATTATTTCGGCAATTAAATAACTATAGAGGTTTTCACAACCGTACACTTATATAACTACTTAAAATGGAAAACTTTATCAAGAATATTTTCAGACATAAGTATTAGGGAAAGTGAACTTCACGCACACTCGGTATGTCATGGTGTCCAATCTCCCTATGTGTTTGTAATTGTTTCCATTAATCCAGCTAAGATTCGTGGAAGGAGAAATATCTTTTTGAAATAAGGCCACTTATTTTCCACCACCACCAAAAAAATTCCATTAAAAAGTACGAGATATGCAACTTTATGCAAGCCGACTCAGGATTTTTATCGCATTGGGACGCTCTAATAAAAGGTATCCCATATTTTTCTGGGGTTTTTGGGAGTGATTCGCTGGTAATACATTACGCTCGAATGTCTTTATCTCTGCAATCCCACCTGAAAATTTCCCAGGAGTTTAACTAATGAAATATTTTTGGAGTAAGAAAGGATATTACTTCGTAAATGGTTAAGTTCAGAGCGCAAAGAAATGCAAGCGGACGGTGTAAGAGGATGGAATTAAGGGACGATGGGGAATGAGGGGCAGTAAAATGAGATATAGACCCGTAAAAAGCACGAAGAATTTCCCGCCAGTCGCCAGTTTACGGCAGATGAAGAGGGGAAATAAGAGCGCACTCCGAAAAGGAGCTTTAAGAGCACGCCGAGAAGGGGTTAAGAAGGAGATGGGGGCACGAAAGGAAGGGAGGAATGTGAAGGAAGAGAGAGAGAGAGAGTGGAGAGCGGTGATGTGAATGGAGGGAGAAAGTTCGAAACAGTCAAGAAAACCGTCTTAAACATTGGAGGACGACAGAGCAGTAATGAAAAAAGTTATCCCCATCAACATCATTTCGTATTCTAAATTAATGTAGATGAATATAAGCATAAGAGATGAAAGCATGTAAAATACGCAGCTTTAGTCAACAAGGATCCTTATATATATTGACTCCAAAGGTATCTATTTTAGAAAACCTGTGAGCATCATGAGTATATTAAAAAAATAATGCTATATTTGTTATGGCGATAACCATGACGCCTTAACTTAATTACATATTTCTTAAAATTATGAAAAACCCATTCTCGTAGCGGAAATCAAAATAGAGACATTTGAATAGTCAAATGGACACCCCGCGCCACTCTGACCCTAGCGTCATGTATTATGTTGAAATACTCGTAATATAAATGATCGCAAGTCGTATGTAAAAGGAGCTTAAATTTAGGGTTCCATACACGCAATGTCTCGAGGATTGTGGTGCAAGAAAAAATAATAGTATAGTTTCGGTAAATTTGATTCTACTTTTTGGGAAAAATTGATTAAATTATGTGTATGCAGAAAAATTTAAAAATCGTGAATCAGACATTTAGAATACCCAGCAAAATAATTACGATCCATAAATAAAACTATGACAGTTGACTTAATAAGTAAATTTCACCCTATAATCCTGTGCAAAGCTAATTCTGGAGCATACAGATAATTTAGTTCCTGATCAAGATTATCCAAGTGTGGTCTTTAATTGAACGGGATATGAGATGGAAAAAGAAAGATAGAGGAAGGGAGGGAGAGATGGAGAGGAAAAACGACTGCCTACCACAAACGCATACCAAAAAAAAATGCATTATCCCTAAGAACGGTGAATACGACATAACGAAAGTAAAAAAAAGTCCACGCTAAAAAAGTGACAACAAGTAAATTTCTTATAGTTTCTCTGAGATACAATAAAATCAGCTCTGAAATAATTTTAATTTACCAGAGATAGTGAGCCTGTAGGTTGTATGGAAGAATGCTTTAGGAAGTTATAAATAAGATGGAAAAATAGAATCGTCTGAGGACGTTTTTCCCACTCAGATATTCTCATCGTCGCAAGCACTTTCCATATTTTAACACAGGATCACAAGTTATTTGATATTACATCAGATATTGAAATAGCTAGCCCAAAATAAGCAGCGATGCTCTTTATTGATTAGATTACTCATCAAACGAAAATTATTTGAGCATGTCTATGTACCCATTTGTCACTCCGACTTATCTGTTATCTATCACCTATTACTTGCCTTAGGGAAATACGCACGGGTACTATCATACAATCCTTTCGCAATCAAATGAAATAATTAAAAATTAAAGTACTACTTCACTTATAAGAATACTGTCAGAAGGTGTATCATTTAAATTTTAGAAAAGTGAAATAATATAAATTCTTACATGAAGTATTACATAATGAATATCGTTTACCTAATATGATAAACTGTAAATACTGATGATTTCTATAATTTTAATTTTTTAGGTATATATTAGAACTAAAAATAAATATTCAGGATTGCAAAATCAATAACATAAAACAAAGAATTGATGTTTAAAGAAGAAATAACGAATTTTGAAGAAACAAACAAATTTATTGACGATTACAGTGTTACTGTTCTGACTGATAAATTCCCGTTTGAAAGTAAGATCGAGAATTTTTTCTATGCTTGAGGGTTAGGCAAAAGACCTTTCAGTTCACAGGAAATCTCATTACGAGGAAGGGATAGGTGAGCGTATCATGGACACAGGGGCCACCGACATGATTTAAGTGATAAACTGTGACTACCTAGTCTTTATGTTTATACCAAGTCATTTATGTTTCTCCGTTTCAATTCAATTTTATTCCAATTAGCCGAAAATATCAGCTGCTTGTGTCAAGGAGTTTGAATCGGTTAACTCGTCAACACGTTTTCGGGATAGCGCAAATGGAGGGGGCTTCCAATATCGACTATCCGCTATGGATTTTATGCTCACACGTCGTGGAGATTATTGGTCATTTTCTCAGTACCCCGATTTAATTCAATAACCACCGTAAAAGAATATAATAAATATAAAATTTTTAAAAGAGGTCATTTTTGTAAGTCGTCCATCGATGATCAACAACTTGTAAGAGCGAAAATCGCGGCTTCGACCATTTACTGACTCAAGAGGTTTTTTGTAATTACCATTACCACAGCAATAACGTGCTTCCCTCAGTTGTATTTATTCGACTGACTTTTTCAAAGATGGTCCCGCATTCTCAAATGGCACGATTTACCGTCCTCGACAAATTAATATGATACTTCCTTCCCGACACGACCGCATGCAGGTGTGCCAATCGCCACGTTCTCAAAGTCACGGGTACACGCAGTTAAGCAGCTGACAACTCACGAGGAAATCGCTAATTTCGCCCCCATAAACGGAAGCATTTGATGGAGAAACCTTAGCCCGCTGGAATAAGTAGAGGTAGAGGTGAAATTGAATCGTCGGGGAGAAGAAAGGCGGGGAAGGAAGATAATGTGGAGAGAGGGGGGGGCGGGGGCGGATCTGAGGTAACGTTCGGGGCGCCTGGTAAGGTCGGCAAATTCTTCGGGTCCGGATGAAGCATAAAAAAAGAGAACGAAAGAAAAGGCGAAGTAGGCAGAGAAAAAGGGAAAGAGAAAGAGTTTTAAGGAGAGGGAGAGGAGAATTTGGAGCAGCAGCGGCGGCGATGGAAGGGGAGTGTATTACGGCCACGCCCCCACCCTCCCGGGCTTTTATTTTAGTTTTACTATTTTTCCCCTCTTCCGATTGGGCGAGCTGGGAAAGGCGTCATTACTCCGATACTAAAAATAATAACACCTCTCCACACACACACACACACACACACACTCACTGTCAGACTGTGACTTCCATCAAACTCGGGCAGTTACAGTGGGGTGGGGGGAACTGATGCCAATGAAACAGATACGGCGCGTCCTTCCCTCTCGCGAGTGTCATCTAGCGCCGCCGGGCCTAGCCATTACACACCGCCTTCCACCCCCTCCCTCAGTGTTTCACAAACTCCCGTCCCGAAAGTTTCACTTTTTCAGATTTCGACCTCTCCCTGCTACCATCAAGGATCATTTGATTTATTCAAGCCTCGACGAGATTTTTCGTCACTTCTTTTAGAATAAAGTGCCTTTCTAAATAAATTTCTTTTTTTATCACGCAATCGCGCGAGATGCCTTCGAATCGGTGAGTGACGCCGATTACACGGACTTGTACGTCTGGCGCTATAATGAGGATCTATTGCGGAGCCATGCTTAATGAAATGAGAATAGGATTGAAAGTAATTCCTTCTCGGGACTTTGAAATGAGCTATTTTGACAGATGTACATTTTCGTTTACGCAGATGATTGTGCCAATCTGGATAATTAAAACACAGGGACACTGATTCGGTGCATGTTTCTAAAAGCGTAACATAGTTTTTTAGTAAAGTAACTTTAGGGGTATACTTATAAATTTATGAATATAAAACGGAGGCAATGGATTGAGAAGTGGAGATGGATGGATGGATGGAAGAGAAATGGAGATGAACGGTTTGATGCTTCAATTATTCCTGGCGGAGAACACATTTCGGAAATCAATTTTATTATATGCCAATATCACAACAAATCGTCTATGCAAGGAAGGGCTACGAAAACGAAATTGAGATTTTTTTCAAGGTAATTCAATAAATGGGTTTTCGTTGAAAGAGAGGTTTCCAACACCTTCTGGAAAGTTTTTTAGTAGCCCAGGTTTATAAATCTTAATATATTATTACATATAAATGAATAAATTCAAATGAACAAATAAATATGCATAGTAAGTAGACAAGAATCAATGATTTTACTTTAGGCTAACTTGGTCTCGTCGTCCAATGGTTGTCTCACAACTCAAATCAGACTCATGCAGAGCTTTATGGTAATCGTTGATGAATTCTTCTCTGGATATCCACCGGGTTAAGTGTTCTGTCGCCGACGTTTCAACGGCTGACTCTGCCATCGTCTTCAGGTTGATGACGACGATGGCAGATCATCACCCTGAAGATGATGGCAGAGTCAGCCGTTGAAACGCCGGTGGCAGAACACTTAACCCGGTGGAAATCCCGAGAAGAATTCATCAATATTATACGCTGGAAAAGCGTCAGATCCTTCATTTATGGAAATCATCATACAGGGGGTGAAAGAAGTAACACTGCTGTATCCAATGACTGATTTTTAGATGATATTTAAAAGCTAGACACTGCTCTTGATCCGTAAGTCGTCCCTATTCAGATCTTTCATATTACATATTTCTCAACTATCACCTTATATATGCATTTGTAATTAATCTGTTCTGTCATACCTTTGAATAGTATCTTCAATCATATTTACTCCAAAAACCCTTTTTCGTTTAATTCTCAAAAAATAATTTGTTTTAATCCATTTTGTATTCGAAGTTAGTCATTTAATAAACTATTTACTCTTTCATTATGGATTCAATGGTGTCAGGCTCAACTTTATGGAACTTCATGATGAAGAAATACAAAACAACTTTGTGCGTCCACAATTTTTATTAAAACGACCGGTTTCGTCGAGCAATCGACATCATCAGGTACAGACACAGGAAAAAGCATTGAATTGACCCACGAGAAGATGTGGGAGGGAGGGGGAAGTATGGTGGGGAGGTTAGGGAGATCCCCCCCCACAACATATTCGATGATTTTTTTCCAGTGTCTGTACCCGGTGAAGTCGCCTGGTCGACGAAACCGGTCGTTTTAATAAAAATTGAGGACGCACAAAGCTGTGTTGTACTACTTTTTCACTACTCTTCCACCACTATTTTGCTTCTACTTTTCTTTTTTCTCTTCATAGTCACAGTAGTTGCGAGCTGGGAAAGAAATTTGATAATCCAATTTAAATTGTGAAAATTTGTGGGGGATAGTATATTAGCAAATGTAAGCATTCATTAATACATTGCTCGTGACGAGGGTATTACTATCCTCTCCTTACACGTTGGAACCAGGGAGAATCTCACTTACCCTAATTAAATACGTAACTTTAAACTGGAAAATGTTATGTTTCAGATGTCCTCATCTTAATAAAGTGATATTTTGAGTAGCATAAGATTAACCCAATGGGCACTCATTTTCAAAAACAAAGTCGTATGAATCTGTGAAAATACCAGTACCATTACCAGGAAAAATAAATTAACAAAATAACTATACACCGCATTATGTTTTAGTAGACATATGTAGAATGCACCGGCGATAAAATAAAGAAATGCACTACGTGATATTTTAGGAAAGAAAGCTTGAGGACGCCAGAGATTTCACGCGGCATGGAAGGAGCAATTCGTAAGGGATTTACTGCCCATTTGAAATAAAAGAAATTGCTAACGGAAAAAAAATAATAGCTGAAGAGACACTGAAATGGGTAGAGACGAAGAGACAATTTTTCGTTAGATAATAATGACGACGATAATATAGGACATTAGGTTATTATACTAATTAAAATACCACCACAGTATTCAACCCAAAGGTTGGTATGTTAAGTGAGGGTAGAGCTCACCAAGTACTGAGCCCACGGCCTGTGGAAATTCACACATCAGGGTAGAGGGGCCAGTTCCTTTCCGTGTGCCGCCTGTGGTTT
>WURS02075711.1:0-10317 GCA_011762765.2 Rhinocypha anisoptera | reverse complement strand
GCCCTAGGTGGAGATCGAAAAATCCACCTAGTCGGGATTCGAACCCGCGGGCTCCGGGTTGGCAGACGATGATGTTAGTTACCCCGCCGCCACCTAGGACGGCGGCAAGGTAACGTCCTCGGGGCGGGGCGATATTCAATATCAATCTGTCTATCTTCTTTACTTCGAAGTAAAGATAATCAATTAAAAATTTTTCTGGGAATTTTTAACCCCAGTGATATTAATGCCATGCGTCGCACATCGATATGAACGCAAACAGGCAAGCCGTAGAGCACACTGCTCCAATTTGAATGCTATATCACGTTAATTTACATCAAATAATCCATAAAGCCACACCCTTCCGATGGACTGGAGAGGGAGGTGGCATCAGGAATATGGTTGATCTTTATGAGCACATTCAGCATATGATCATGACATTGTCATATTCCCGTTTGATGCAGTTGTAATAAACTAATATCTACTTAAATGAACTTTAATTTCCATTTAATAAAACGTAATTTTTTAAACGTTTAAGGATTTCTAAATATGTCATAATGAAGTATCCACATTTCATCCAACATATATTTTTTGGTAAAAAAAAGAAATGAAATGGTTTCCCCTTCTCTTCCACCATAGGGTTTTTATCGTGACGCCATATGTTTTGTGATCACTTCACGGGTAACCAAATGCCTTGCAAATGCTGAGTGGGCCACAATTCGTCTGGCCCTTCATTGGTAATTGCAGCCGCCGAACCAGGTCATCGGAACGCCGAAGCCCTGTCAACTAATTGTGGTCAGGATAGGTAGTTGACGGGAGCAACATGAATATGAAAGATAACGTTATTGAAAGAATTATTGAGAATTTCCGGAGAGTGTTAGAAGGCATAATTTTGGGGATGCAAGTAGGAGGGAGGAAAGGTAAGATAATAAGACGGGAGACAGAGGATATTTGGAATTTAGGATAGATTAATAGATTTACTTAACATTAAACATAACTGGGTTATTCATTAGTTATATATCCCATGAAGCATGAGACAGCAGGCGGTAGCATTTCATATCATTCATCAGAAGCCTATCCATTACCTGGTAGAACGCCTAAGAATGAATGCCGAATCCTCAAAAGCATTACAAGGTATCATCGATTCCCTTCCTAAACATAATTACGATTTAGTTGCTGACGATCAATACCAACATAGATTTCGCAGTCTCGAAAAATCCAAAAGATAAAGCAAATAAAATATATGTAAATCTCTATTGTTAAGGCTGTAAATAAGAAATAGGCTCGTATATTACTTAAATAAAGTTTCAGTGCCTAAGTAAACGGTTCTTCTATAAGACTATCCATAGCGGCTGAAAAAATAAACGATTTTCTGAACACCTTTAAAAAGACGTTAATGTTTAAGGTAATGATTATTAAAAACGCTCAGCTTATGTTCAACTAGGTACATTGCACGGCAAGTGAAGTGTGAGTTACACATAAATTATGTAGAACCACAAACAGAACAAAAGATATCGTATCTCTTGGTTTGTGCTTGTGAAGTAAGAAGGTATTGCACGACGTATTACTCATAATATAACGACATATTTTCTATAATAATACCAATTACCTATAATATTCTCGTAAGATCGCCGCCACCTCTATCATGTGAAATATTCATGATAAGCTACATGCTATAATGGTATAGGGAACCGATTCCCAAAAACCTGATAAATCTATCGTCTCAGGAGTTTCTTGACGGAATCGAAATCATGAATTGAAACAGAACGAATATTATACAAGAATGATTTTATTTAAACCACCTGAGTTTCCACATCCTACTTCTTTACATCGAAATCCTGATTGTGTTTAAAAAATATTCTCTTGAAATAAACAGGTGTTCTCTTTCAAGTAATCGAATTATTTCAGACCCTATGTTTCAGTTCCAGAAATATACTTTTGATAGCGAGACACTACCATAAGTAACCAATAATGAGTGCAAATATTTTTAAAATCTCACATGTGGAAAAATCATAATGCTCATTTGTTACAACCATGCCGAAGTTTAAAATCGACTTTAACGAATTGAAATCACTTCAATCCTTAAGGCTTCACAGTAATAACGGATTTAATCAAAGACTTTTCCTTGGGATTATTTAACGTTGGATAATCTCGATTCAGTGAACCAACATTTTGCAATAACATATCGTTCCGCTAGCTTATTCTTAATGCAACAAAGCGTGGCTGCTGAGTAATTACGCGGAAATCAACACTTATCGTGAGTAGTCATCTAATAGCTTCATGCATGGAAAGCATTTTTCATAAGTAAAATAATCATCCAAAGAAGTCAGTAAGCCGTGACAGACTTGCTTATGACGATATGAATTAAGGATGTATTGGCTATAAGTTGAAATAATGACAAATCGAGGAAACTTTGGTTGGATCTTCTACTTATAAGTAACTAACCTGCCATATTTCAAAACGATTCAGAAGATATTTCGAAAGATATCGAAGTTTGAAATTAACATTCACTCTTATGGGAAATGGCTGATTTGATGTGATTCTACAACTTTAAGGATATATTAAACATATAACTAAAAATGAGAAACCATTGAAATATTTAAGGGTGATAAATATTTCTGTTATAATTTGATATAATCAATAAAAACAATCAATCAGAGAATAGTACCCGAAATATTGAGAATAAATTGCAGCTACTCCACGCTTTTCTTCAATTGAAAGACATAATCGTGGCAACGTCGCACTCATTTCGACTCTGTGATATCCTTTGTTGATATATATTCTCAGTCCTTTCCAAAAGTAATGCTTGTTACTTGAAATTTCTTTTCAATTAATAATAAGCACAATATATTTTATTGTTAATAGCTAAAACGACGCATTTTTATTTCCATTCGAAAAAACTGACGAGTTAGCGTCCACCTTCATAGTCCAGTGCTGACAACGTATGAATATATGCGACGTTGCCAGAATGTATTGCATAAGAAATCAGTTTGTTTTTTCATTTATGATTATAAAATAAGTAATTTTAATAATTAAACTGTTCCCTATAAACATACTAGTTAGATTAAAGAAAGAATCAGAATAAAACAAATAAAAATTTGAGTTATAAAATTTTTGATATTTCATGCCCATAGGTTGGTCACGGAAGTCGAAAGGAGGTCCCTTGAGTTTAAAATTGATGTAAATATCGAATCCATCTGCCTAAAAAAAATACATAAAATACTAATAACAACTAACTAAAATCAATTTGATTCGGTTGCTCTTCGTAAATATAGCAAAATAATCGCTTGATGTCGAATCAGTAACTTTTGACTAGGGTTGTATAGCCAATAAATCCTTAACGAAACTCATTGAATCGAATGCTATGTAACACCCGCCCACCCATTCGTCCACAACGCTGCAGGATAGCGGGAACGTTCCAATCACGAATGAGATATCCCGAACTCATGTAAAAAAAAGTATTAAATGTAAGCATACAGTGATATCTTCGGTTACAATACAGGAGCGATTCGGTTGGCGTAGGCGATACGCTGGCATAAATGTGTGATCACGTCTTAACATTCCAATTAATTTATGGTGTTTTATGCTAGGATTTCATTTGCCTTAAATATGAAGCCAAAACTTTTATGCTCTTATTTTACCAGCATGATACTCAGCAATTTTCTTAATGAAGAAAATGTTCTCCGAAACCGTCGTAATTCCCCATCCATTCAAACGTGTCGCATACCACATACCGATGGCACGAAGGCGTTTCTCAGTGTCCCGCGTCCTCGATCTTTCAGTGTAGATGTTTGAACGTCCGATGGGCGGAGACTGACGAGTGAAAAGTTAAATAAAGATATTGTCAACCGTGACCTACCGTGAATTGAATCACTCGAATTTATCGAATCTTTCGTAAGCTGTTAATTAACAGAACAAATGTAGCAGCTATACGGTAAACCAATTTATTTTGAAGCGAGTGTCGGTTTAGCCAAAATCACATTAGGCACGAATAGAGCAAGTTAGGCACAAATTCCAGGTACAAGTACATTTTTATGTGGTTATTAATACGTAATAACAAGTATCATTATAATATTTATTGTTATGATCCTCCAGTCTTTTAGACAAACCAAAAGGCAGGGCGTAATTTACTTTTTTACTGGAAAGTATTATGGTATTAATGAACCTTGAACTTCTTCCATCATTTCGCTCTGAGACAATGAATGTTTAAATATATACCACTGGACTATTCTTCGAAACCACACCTCTCCGCATTCAGTTAGGATAACTGCATCATAGGTCTTCGGGATATTCGATCTAACTAGTATGGGAATGGAGAACATCAACTTTTACGATGATTGAACTCATATTATCAATTCTCTTCCCTTAAGAGGTGACTACTTCTATAAATAATAATACCACTCTATATTATCCAATAAAATTCGATATTCTGGACCGCGTTAACCTCGGCAATTTTTAACCTCCCATCACAGCCATTCACGCGTTCGGGAAACTTATGCGTCCTGATCACATTACAATATGATACATTCGTGACCATAGGCAATAGCAGTTCCATATAAACTGTTCAAGTTTTCATTCAGGAGATAAAATATGGATATTCGAAGTCGATCGAGTGGAAATAAAATCCTTTTCGTGCCCGTCGGCACGAAATTCTTATTACGACATTATTTTCTCGCGAAGGCCAAGACGCGGCAGGCATCAGAGCGGAGGAAAAAAGATTTATTCCCGTCTAAAACCACATCCGCCATCACCCGCGGAAGCGAAGGGGCAAGGCGAAGGGCATTAACGACCCCCCCCCATCGACAGCGAGGAATCCATTCATCGGAGATAAAAATTTACGCGCGGACTGAATGCGCTTTTGTGATGCGTCCAAATGATGGTTTCGTACCGAAAATTCGTGTCAAATTCCACCTTGATTCAGACGCAGTAAATATCCGTTAGACCGAAACGGACGTGCGTGCAAGCTGCGGAGGAGAATAGGTTAATAAGCGCTTCCGCGTTGATGGCGCCTAAAACGGCCGCCGGTGAGCTGTTAGCACCAGCGCGCCATGTGAGAGATAAACTGACCGAGATTGCAGAGTGCAATGACTCGCAGCATTTCTCGACGTGAGGAGAAATGCACGAATCCACCGCTTTTCATTCATGGCCGAAGACGACAAAAGTTACGTCCCCGTTCCGAGACGTATCTGATCCAAAGAAGTAGACTCGTCTGGTTCCTTAAGCCCCTATTATTTGTAACTAACCCAGATTTTTTATTAGTAAAATCGATTAGCGTGGTCCGACCCTGGGCGCTGTCCAATTAAATGCATCGTTTTACCCTCCAATGATTTCAACGTTTTCGGTTTCATCATGGCCAAGCAGGAAACATCGTGACGGAAGGTGACAGCGAAAAGTAACAACGGAAAAATTATATTATTTTTTGGAATCATACAAAATGGAAAAATCGAAACGAATTGGAACCTTGGTTCGGTGTCATCTCAGAGTTCAAAAGTATTTCTTTACATCCGTAATCTTAAACTACATCGCAGCATGGTGTTTAAGTACCATAGAATTGTACCTGTCATGCATGACATTTTGCAGTAATCATTTTTCGAATGTTCGATTGACAAGAGAGGTTTTTTTTTTCTTCCCGAACATTGTCCCATTTTTCTGAGGTCGCTTTGTTAAGCTATTTCGGCGCGTATTTTTACGGACGCAAGCCCTTACCGGCGTCAACCATTGAGGAAATTTAATTTCAGTGAAACACAACATCCGTGCCCTGGGCGAGAATCGAACCCGCGGTCATTACGTCAGCGCGTTGCCCACTCGGCCAGCACGGATTTTTAACGGAAAACGGAAGCAGCAATCGATGAGAACGGAACTTAATCTTTACTGAAAATATATTATAACTCCAAATCATTTTTGAGGAAAACCGAGGGCGATGAAAGACAATGTTACCAGCCTTAATTCCGAATGACGTTCAAAGAACGTGATACCATATCTCATTATCGCTGATAAAGTTATGATTAATAAACTTAATACTAATAAAAATGTTCTACTCTTTCCCGTAGCAATAATTTCCGAAAACTTAATTACGTTTACCTTACCACTAACGATATTAATCTATAAGTTTTTCCGTACTTTCCGCCTCCCTTCATGCCATGCTCTCTGATTCCTTTTCTTAATTATCTATCTGGAAACATGCTCTTTGGGAATTTGACCTCTTCTTCTCAAGAACATACTACCCTACCCCATCATGCCCAAGACCTCTTCATTTGTATTCCTTTTCATCCATTTTACTTTCCCCATCCTTCTCCACACCCACATCACAAAGAACTTCAATCCAGGTTCGTCCGTTCTTTCCTCATTGGCCGGGTTTCTGAGCCATGGAATGAATTCTACGCTCCATACTACAGCTCCATTATCTTCTCCTTTTACCTTTACTCAAAGGACTTGAGGAGAATATAGTGAACAGACAAAGAAATAGACTCATCAATACTTTCATCCATGCAAACTCTTCACTTGGTAACGCAATTCTTTGGACTATTTCCTTACTGCGACCACTTACAGGTACTATGAGAACAACCGAAGTGATATATCCGCTTTAATTTATGCTATCCTGTTTTGATGTTTAACATTTCCCTTCCATTTCTCAAGAACTGTATTAGAAAGAATTTCTAGGGCATTAGAAATGTGGTGCTAAGGCAGAGTGATGAAAATAATTACTCTGAGTGACTAATGAAGAAGTCTTTCAAAGAGTAATCAAATAGAGAAAACCAAGGAAGAAGACTTGTCGTAAATCATTCATTTATCGAATTGGTTTTCAGCTCGGATTCGTAAACAATGTTGTGACAATATCCTCTTAATCAGGGAGTTTAACGAATTGGATTGCCCTACGCTGGGCATTTACGTGTTCAAGAATTAATCTTCTTGGCTGATTACCATGTAGTAATTGGCAAGATACTCAGGATGGGATGTGACATGACCAAGATAGCAATGGATCTCAATCCGTGACTCAATTGCCGTCCTGGGAGACATTCGGTCGGAGAAATTCGGCCATTTGCATTACGGAGGCGGCATGCGCCCTGGAATTCCACGGCCCTTGGATCGTGAAGTTGACAGGAGCGTCCCAAATGGTTTTCTGATGCCAAATTACGCCACGTGCGAAGAATAACACCGTCCTTCAGTGGGTGAAAATATAAATGATTCTTTACTTGGCGTATTTCCTACGGGATTGGTTAGAGGATACTGGGCGTTCACAAATGAAAATCACCCCAATATTAGTTACCTTCTTTCGTGAAATAACACATTTCGGTTTATTATCATTAATTAAAAAAACTATTTGCTAGAAACATGATTTGAGATAGAAACACTGCAAGCACAAGCAATAAAAAAACGCTTGGTTTAATATTTTTTTGGTTTATTATTTTCTGATTAGACTGGTGGATGACGCCGGCTCTCCGGCTACCCCAGAGGTCGCGTGCTCTAGTCCCGCGTAGGGCATGGGTTTTGAGTTCGTCCAATAGGGTTTTCTCATTGAAGGAATGACAATAGCCGTTGACGAACACAATAAACAAAAATACTACTACTACCATCGAGGTATCGTATCTATTCAGACCCACATTTAATATGGCAAGCATTCTCCCAAAAATATTATCCCACTCATTTATTTCCCGAGTAAATGTGATAACTCTTGGGTTAGTTTAGTTCTTTCACCTTTATCCTTTAAAAACGACTTAAACATTTACTGGGAGTACCTTCTGTGTGCCCCAATTGTTTCTGTTTCGACTTTACAAGCGTGAATAAACAAGAGGTATTACACAAATCTGAGAGCATATTTAGGAAAAATATTTCTTCCATAACCACTCAACTCGGGTCCTCTTCCGCTTATTACGTCATGGCACCTAATACAATGCAATGAGGCGACTTTTGTCTCTTTCATAGTGTGAAATAAAGGTTTGACATATTTTTCTAAAAGGATGCAATTCAACATCTGAATATTGGCGCCAGTGATATCTTACTGATCTCGCCTAACCGCTTGTTTTACCTTACCATAAACCTAAATAAATTCTTGTGATTCATTCGCTCTTATCTATGATTTCGAGTCATCGCATGACCTTTCCAGAGTTGCATTTGATTCGAAGAAGTTCAACCGGTTCAGTGTTAGTTCAGTGGTGGGCATTTCCATCCATTGCAAACAGTATAGGAGACAAACAAACAATCGAAACAGTAATTTAGACGACGAATACAGTTCCCATCAGGCTAGCCCCCCCCCCCCTCCCGCTCTATCCCAAAACATACAATAGAAACTCGAATGAAAAAAAATGAAATCGTTTCCCAGGGAAAGACACGTTCGTAAAGGAGGCGGTTTCTATTAGCAGTTCTCCTGCACGGCGAATCGTGGGGGAACATTACCTTTAATAGGAATTAGATCGAGGGAACTAGATTTATGTTCCTAAGATTTCGGGAGTCGAAATCCATTTCATTTCGAAAATTATAGTATATCCCCAATTGATCTCCTTAACAACACAGCCCTGAGCGCACATATCATTTTGTGATAATGTTCCTTTTGGAGTGATAATATACACCCTTGTCATTAGATTCCTTCCTGAAGATCTAAAAATTGATAACTACAGCCTTCCAAATCTCACCTGTTCCACGCTATTGTAAACCAGTTTATCTCAAAGTGTCTCTAAATACATGCTCCGCGCTATCATTTCACAGCACCGGAGATCCGAAAACTAAAACAGACCTCTGGAAGCCATGGATTCAAAAGGACTACTACCTGTTGGACTTTCTATCTCTGCCTGAATCTTCAACATAATTCAATTTTTCTAATCAGCGTTCCGGAATCTGGACGCTAAGGATTCAGTGTGACCGTGTAGCGGTTTGAAAGGACTGGGATAGGGTAGATCCACTTTTCAGTTCTCAGCTACCAGTGATCAAGATTTCCGTGTCTAGAAGTTGTACCACTTCACACGCCATATTTATATTAAACCCTGGACGGAGCTGACAGCCTTGAAGAGAATGAACTGATATTTACCTAAGACCGACGGGAACTGTCCGATCCAAAGCTTCATCATAGAAGTGTGACTACGAGCGAGTTACCACCAACCAATGAAAACCGTTCATTTCCCCAATGAAACTAAAATATCGAATTTCCCCCCACTAATTAGCAATAAATATATGAATTCGAGTCACACATTCAAGTCAGTCATAGATGCATAGTTTTTAATTATATTATTTCAAAAGCACCCTTCCTTCTCCATGAGTAATTCGTCCTTCTGTTAATATCTCCCTTTACAATCGTAAAAGTCTATTTTTAAAACGATTATATCACATCAGGTCATGGGGTAATGTTCAAAGGTGCCCGTCCAGCGAAGAACATTGCAACACCTTCCCACCCTTTTACAACTACACTGAATTCTTAATTTATCTGGTGTTAGGAATTATATTCGATCAAAAGTTAAAAAGTTTCATTGGTTGCAAGATAACCAAAACACTAAAAATATGACACAGGAGTCAGGTTCCATCGCTTAAACATCATTATCCATGAAATATATATCATGGCACACACCGTAAAAGAGTTTCATTCTAACGTTAATATTCCTATAGCATGACTCTAAGGAAGTTTTCCACGCCCCCCATTGAATTGAACTAATCTTTGATTTGCCTCCCCTCCCCCGACCACACGTGGGGTAAGGTATGGGAAGGTGTCTCCCCGCGGACACGGGGAGACACCTTCCCATATCCCTCATACAATTGCCCGGCGAAGAACACGAAAAAAGGTTTGTCAACGAGCCTCTCCTTGCATCCTCGAGAAACCAACCATTCAGCAAAGGTCAAGCGGGGCGGATCAAAATGTGAGGCGAGCCGTGCGTGGCCCGGGGAAGCATTTACAGAGGCCGGGCATCACTGCGCGTTCAGATGTGACGGCCCGGACACTCCCCCGAGGAGAGGGAGATTATTAAGTTCCCAACCCATCGACCTTCACCGGCCCGAAATCGACCTTTATCGGAATGGCTCGTGTGAATCTAGGGGATGCACGACATATGTGTGTATTTATATACACCTATATATATATTTATATATGAGAAAAATACGCCATATGCGGTAAATATAAAATGGGATAGGAATTTGGAAAGAGGATAGGAAAACATAAAGACAAGGGAATAGTATTTTTCACGGAAAAAATATCCCGTGACCGGGAATCGAACCAGGAACCTTCCGATGACATGTCGGATGCTCTTCCATTTGAGATACCACGTAATTTGAATTTTCCCTAAAAATACTTAGTGTGTATTTGGCAACACAGTTGCTCTTTTCACACCATTGTAGGAGGGTAGGGTAGGAACTCGGGGA
>WURS02075700.1:0-10317 GCA_011762765.2 Rhinocypha anisoptera | reverse complement strand
CCCGAAAAATCACTCAGCTTGGGTTTAGCTGGAGGTGTCCGGAGGGTCGCCACCCGGTCTCGAACCCGGGTCCCCCGATCAGTAGCCGGTCAAGCACTCTACTCACTGGGCTACCACGACCGGTCAATCAAAAAGGTTTCTCATGAGCATCATTCACTACGACTAGTAATCGACGGTTTCCGACGCTTTATAATTCTTGAATAGCTTATTTACGTTTATTATTAAAATAATAACACTCCGCTGTAAGTTCCGCTCACTTTCTGCCTTCCTTCATACCGCCTAGCAGGTTTATTCTTTTCCTTTAGTCTCCCTCTCCCACATTCCATCACTTCTTGTCTCTCCCTGCCACTTGCGGCTGTTTGCAAGCTCTGCCAAGCACTTTGTGCGTCTTCCAGTCTCTCCACCACCTTTATTTAGCTTCTCTATCCTTTTCACACCCACATCTCAAAAGACCTCCAATCTACTCTCATCCTCCCCTCTCAATGTTTCTGCGATACATAATGCCACACTACATTTTAGAACATGTCACCAATACCCAGTTGCTATTCTCTCTCAATCCAGTATCTAAATATAGCTCAAATAACATGTGAAGTAGTATAGGAAGCTTAAAATCGAATTTCGAAAACCTTTCATTTGCTTCTAAACATTTAAAACACTGGTATAGCCTGTTAAAGTGCCTTCTGCACACTTGATAAGGTATTTGTCATTTAAACTCATGAACTAAATTAAAACCAATCCATACACGTTGTATGCTAACAATGACATATTTATTCATAATATTTTTAATATAATGAATAGGTTAACAATATGGGCATCATGGCTGTGTTTATGATAAGCCATTTAAAATAGTCTTTCCAATTTAAAATATGTGTGTTATTTTTTTAGAACGTAAAATGTCTTCATCAAGAAAATAACTTTGTATCATACACTAATAACATAATGTTGACATGCGTTCAAACGATAATACAACAAAAACTAATTTAAAATGGCAGAATAGTTAGTAAACGCAGGCCATTATATTAGATTATATGACAATATGTACTGAATATAGAGGAATAGCATGAATACTAATACATTCATTGTAGCTGCATAAATAACTATATTTTGGACCCTGTAGTTTTCACCAGTAAGAAAAATTACATTCTTTAATAAATCTCTATTCCTGATTATTTTCTATTGGATGGTTTTCTTAAATTTCCTATGTAGACTTTTACGATGAAAGAATGAAATTATTTTCTTCCTTTAATTACTTATATTAATAGATTAAATGATAGTATTTAATTTCTTTCATTACAACTAACCTCATTAATTTAATTTTGCTGCAAACCTTTCAAAAAATTTAGCAAGGGGTATTTGTCGTTTAATGCAAAAGTTTCTCCAATCGAGTATTCCGAATGGCTAAAAAGAATCCAATTTTGAAACGTGTATTTTTTTAATTTTTCAGTTCTATGGCATAATACAATGGCAGTGACTAGCAGATTAATGAAAGAGAGAGAGTAAAATGATTTGGCATGTGACCACTACGAACTTATTTTCCAACTAATTTTATGGAAGCTGCACTCACGTTACACTACCGGGATCAGCAGGGAAATTTCGTTGCACTCCCACCTAACCCTTCATATGGTGCGCTCACCTCTCCCTGTTCCTACAGCTTGGACAAAAGATGTGCAAGCACTTTCACTTGATCTCACGGTTTCTCCTCTGCTCTACACAACTCACACACTCAGTCGTCTGCTCCTACTCACACTTTTGCTCTTTCACTCGCGACACTTTCCATCACCTCTGCCATTTTCCTTCTCTTCTGACCCAAAACGCACAAATGGAAACTTGTGACTGAGTGTATCGCAGATCCGATTTCAACTGTTTGCCTGGAAGCAAGAATTTTTGACATGAACTCTAAAGGACCCGTACAAGGAGAATAATAATGATACCAAAAGAATACTGAATGGAAATTTTCGTTAAAGGAATCTAAAACACTTTGCCTTCTCCTTCTTATTAGAACTAATCATTACCGCCCTTTCTGATATGGTCCTTTGTTAATCCCATTCTTCTCCCCTTTATCTGACGAAATCATCTGTCCTAAAATAATTAACATTCTACGGAGATTTAAAACAGAGATAGTTTTATTAATTTCCAACTTTTAAAATCAATAATACAATTTCCGGCGCCGGAGAACTTAATGAATCAAGGTGCAGCTCAACCATTTACGTATCTATCTTATTTTGGTGAATGGTGACTTTGTCAGCGCGTCTGATCACTTTGATTCGTTCCAGGCGACTTTCTCAAAATTTCTAAATCTGCAGATAGTACAACAAATAATTATGACAAATCATGACCACACTACGAGAAGAGGTAAAGTTTTTCTTTTTATACATTAACCTTTTCATTAAACTGTAATATCTTTTCCCATATTATAAGAAATAGGTTTAAAAAATTTGCAATTTCCACTTTAAAAAACTTCTCTTTATTCCGACATGTTTCGGTGCACTACACCATTATCAAAACTTGATAATGGTAAGCAGCAACATTCATAGATTTACACTTTCGTTATAGTCATTATAAATTGATTAGCAATGTTAAAAATACTAGATATTCAAGCAGCCAAAATGCTTTGCGTTTTTGGATTTGCGATGATGCGAAAGACAAGGACAGACAGTTATTCCTTTCTTTGGGGGTTATCTATCACTTTCTTTTAGCGGATAAAAAAGTATTTAATTTGGTCAAATACTCCACGGTAACGTATTGTTTTCTGTCGTATGTGAATACATGTCTTCCCTTTAAATTGAAAATTAATCCCCACTACAAATACAGGTTAAATAAAAAACATAAACTGTGCGTGTATAACTTGTCGGGTAGGTCTGGCACCCAGCACTATTGCAGGAAACTCCAAAGGTGGTGGGTTCGAGACCTGCCTGTCCGGCATGGGTGTTGCGTTCGTCCAAATTGATTGTGCACCTCAAAATGATATGCTAGGCGCTAAATGACCATAGCCGTCAATGCACCATGTAAACAATAATACTACTGTACGCGTACACTGAACGTGATTGAAATATTTTCTTTTCTTAATAATTTAATTAACAGTAAAAATGGCACCAATATTTTTGACTAAAATCACTACACATTAAAATCATTTAATTCTTGTCTTAATTGTAAGTAAGTCTTAATTTGAAGTAATCCAATCACACAAATCAAAATCACAGGAGATATATTGAAAATAAAATTCAGATATCTGACTTATTGTACTTTGAAGAAGGGTCCTGACGGCCCGTAATCTTCAATCACTCAGCGATCTGATTCAAGGTGGCAGTACGTTCAGACAGCTTTAAGGGCTGGTAGCATTAACCTAGATTGCAGTGAATATGAGGTATGTTATGCACAATGGCTAAAATTCGTCGTCTTCTACTTCGTACCAGACATCGATTAAGATGTGATGTGCTCTAGAACGTAGTATCATATGAGTTTTCCACAGTTTAACGTATTAAAAGCTTCTTTTTTCACATCGCACCTTTACAAAAGAGCGCAATCTTAGAATTGAACTCGATGAAGTGAACATCAGGAATGCCGTTCGAACTGGTACCTTCCATCCATTTGATATATCAACCGTCCTACTAATCATAATAAATTATTATCACCCTTTCCTCATACCATTAAGAAGAGGGTAGAGCGCTGCATTTTCAACCGAGGCTCTAAAAACTCCGGGACGGACTCGAGTGGATGGCTTGGGTGTTCGAAAACGTCGAGGAGGGAATGGGGGGAGGGGGGGGGGTTGCACGGGCACTCAAGCGGCTTGGATACCCTTTCAAGGGATTCAAATCAGTTCTCACAACATATCTTACGACCCCATTCCGGTTCCAATCCTTTTCCTAACATCACTCCAGCATTCGTCGCGCCCACTCTAACGAACACCTCTCTTATACTCCTCGTCCAATGTCAACCCCCTTTTTCCCTCCTCGCCCTTCCCTGTGGTCCACCCTTTCTTGACTTTCTCCCGCCTTTTCCCAGAGCCGTTGCAAGTCGTCATGCCCTACACAAAGTTCATTTCCTTGTCCTCGTTTCGTAATTGTAGTCGTCTTGATGGCATGCTTCGCCCGTTCACCAATTCAACCTCGTACCTCTTCCCCGTATCCCATTCTAGTACACTGAAGAGTTGCAATTAAGGATTGGAAACACAATTGAGCGACCTTCTGGTTATTAACTTATTGAAACTGAGTAAGGAATTCGATAAATGTTTGTCAGTAGTTTATTCGGTGGTATGGATTGTCTGTTCTGGTTTCATCACGTTCCCGACGGCCGACCGAGGACATATCGTACCTCGATTCTTTCCATCGACTCCTGTGTTTGTTTGAACGAAAACATTTTGGAGGGTAGTGCAACAACTACTTTTGCTTGGTCCTTAGCGAATGTCCTGAAGAAGCGGGTAAATTTTTACCATGGACACGGGGAACATTCATATCTAAAAATATAAATAAAATCGCTTAATCTCGATGTTTTGTGAGATCTATATGATCACTCTATATTTTGTACTGTAACGGAAGTCTTTTATAACATAATAGAATTTTATGTGAACATATATTAAGTATCTCATCGCTATCGTGTAGAAAAATGTTTTCTTGCTCTCGTACTTATCAAATATATCAGAGCTTCCCTATATCTTTTGAATAAGAACACATGAATAATCCATCATATAAGTATAAAATTATATACACTGTATTTCTACTAAAATCTAATATGGGACTACAAATTTCATAACCTCGACGCCATGGTACCTTACGATAACGCCCAAGAAGGTACGACATGATCATGACGCCAATACATTGAAATTAGTAGTACAATAATGAACTTTAGTGAAAATAGAGTTTTAATCTTTTGGTACGAAATGATTTTCCACAAAGTTGAGCCATAAATAATTGAATTTATAGCAGATAGGATTTAATTCATTATAGGCAGCATCAGTTTAAAATAAAATTCAAATGCCATGGAGCTGTATGGTTGCATATCAGAACTGTTAAAGTCAGATATATCCACAACCATGCATCAAATTTTAATTGTTAAGAGTTTTTGATTCAGTGGGAGAAGAATGGGTCAGATGTGCAAGTTTTTCGTACCTACGAATAAAGAAATGCACTCCTAGTTTTATATATAAAAGTTAATGGTTGATATTAAATTGCTTTTATTTTATTTATTCATTATTTTTAAAAAGGTTGAAATAATACTGCTTTACCACATAAATAGTTATTATTCGACCGGTAAAAAAAATTTTGACGTGGAAAAGGCAGTGTAATTTCAACCTATAAAATCATGGAGTTTCACAAAGTAGAGCCGAAAACAGTCTCTTTTATACAATTAATTATTTATTAGCATTTCGTATATTACCGTCAAAGCTAATTAATCCAAAGTTATGATTATTTCGGTGGGTCTCTTCAGTCGTGATGCATCTCTCATGATGTTCATGTGTGTAAAAAGTATCGTGTAGTAGCGCAAGGAACTGCAGTGGTATCTCAATTCACAATTCAATATATTATGTTTACATATGATTAAAAAATTGATGTTAGTATATTTTGTAACGAGTGTTGAAGTTATCAATAGCTCACGCAGAGTTATAATTAATGTGGAAAGGTAATAGATTTAAAATTTTAATAACTAAATGCCACAGCCACTAATCTAGTAGCTATTATGATATATACGAGTAAGTATGATGAATTATAAACCAGAATTAGGTGAATAAAACCAGATATTTTTATGCTAGCCGAAAAAAGCAGAAATATTTCGTAATATTCTAAATATTTTCATATAAAATTAACTACACAATAGTTTTTCACTGATAAGTATTGTTATCAGCTACCTATTGAAACAGTATTTTTCTTTTTCTTTTCCATAATAAATAATTTTTTCACAATTTGCTTTTTTTGGTATTATAATCTTATACAGTTACCTTTATTTGTGCGCAGCAGTTCCGCTCTTCCCTGTTCATCAATGAACGTCATAACTTTTGACAGCTTAATTCTTATAAGACTATTTCAACTTTGTTTCTCGGAAATAATATCTATTTCTTTCTGCTTTAACACCTTAAATTAGCACCACTTTACTTGACCTCCAGTTGTCAGTCTTGTTACTCATTAATTGCTGTTTTACTATATTTACAAATAACTTCACAGATCCATCTAATTTTATTTATTCCCTCTTTGGTTTTCATTAAATTTCGTGAATTATTGTCTGTTACGTCTTCCCTTTTGTTCCATCATAATTACTCAACCTGTTTGTTTTGTACTGCAAACGACTATACGAGTAGTAGTTTGATAATTCCAGTGAACACTGCGATATCTTGAAAATTGTTTTGTTAGATTTAGAGAGTTACGCCAGTGAGACAATAACTTTCATTTAGAGCCTCTGTTTGAAGAGGATGTAGCCCATTTGGCATCCTCATCACTTTTCCGGAATATTTTGACGATCTTCGACGCAGAATGAATGAGTTTTCATCCTTATCCTAGTATAATTAAGTTGTTCGATTTTCTGCGATGACACGAGCTTTCCATTGTTGTGAGGGATCTTTAATCCACCTTAAACACACTCTCGCCCTTCCACTGTACCTGATCGGACCCCTACTCCCCTTCAGACTCATTCCGTCTCCCTCCCCTTCCCGCCTACCCCACCGCCATTCTTCTTCTCGTCTTATGTTTGGTGGCGAGGTTCAGCCGAAGCGTTTGCTTTCATCCTCCTCAGTTCCACAAACACGAATTCCGTCGGCTTTCAAAATATCCCCGAATGGGTTCGCAAACGAACGATGAATTCCAAGCCCATGGTCTCATTCTGCGAGGGGGAAGACGGAGTCGCGGGGGCGGGTTTGGAGTGTAAGGAGAGGGGGAAGTTGGGAGTGGTGGGCGGGACGGAGGAGGAAGAACAGGATGCGGAGAGAGAGGTGGCTGGAGAGAAAGAGGAGCCGAGTGTGGAGAATCGAAGGGGAATGGATATTCGTGTGTGCGTATGAGGGGTGGGGGTTGGGACGCGCGGGAGGGGGAGGGGAGGATGGCGGTTTTCTCGAGAAGGAGAGGGGGTTTACACGGCGCCGCCGTGCGCTATTGAAGACGGGAGACGTGGAGAGTAGGGGAGGTGAAGGAAAAGGAGATTATTCGGTGGAGGGAGGAGAAGGAGTGGTGGAGGAGATAGGCGTGAGAAGACGGTGACCCGCTAGGGTTGAGTCGGTTAAGTTTGACGCCGAGTGCCCATGAAAGTTCCAAAACTGAGATGCTGGAATCACCGGAGACTTAACGCCATTACTTCGGATTTCATTCCTTCCATTCAAGTTATATTTCGAGTTTCGAACGTCATGCATGACTGTGTGAGATTCTATTTTTGATTACCTCTTACTTTCAGTTCGTAAAGGTAAGTCAATAAAACATAAACACCATTACGTTTCCTATAAGCATTGGAATACATTTATATTCTTGCATAGAAATTGTATTTGTAAAATGGCAAGTCAATGATGGATGGGAAGCAGATACTCGTGGAAATAAGTTTTTACCAAGCAGACAATAAGATCTTACCGGTTTCTATTTCTACTTTGAACGAAAAGGACTAATTTGAAAGCATTGGTATCAACAATTTAAACCAATTTTCAAGGAAAAGTTTATATGGTAGCGTAGAAATTTTTCTACTTCTAAGCATTACACTGCAAGTCGCCGCAAGGGCGTGTGGCAAAGGGTGAGTCACCACCAAATATTCACATCCCCTCCCAAATGCAAATGTTAAAAGGCACATTGCACTCAGAATGAAGCAACCCATGTAAAGCGTGCATGTAAGCAATGCATGTAAAATAAAATAGCAGAATAGCATCCACAACATGCGGGACAATGTTAGACTTTTCACTACTTTTTAATTACTATGCGTAGTTTATTTATTTCGTCAGTTCCTGTTGCCACAAGTGAAGAGTTACTACATATTCATAATGTATTTTAGACAAGAGGAGTTAGATTATAAAAGGGAGTATTTGAGGAATTCACCAGAGGGAACACAAAATAAAAAATACACGCCACCGCGGCTTCTTGATGGGAAACATAAGAGTGTTGAGTGACAGTCGAGTTCTCATTAGTAACAAGCTACTTCTTTTTAAATAATCAAACCACTTTTATTAAACTGAAGCGAAAATTGAAAACACGATCACGAGAAAAGGCATTCCGCTGAAAGTTGATAGAGTTTAGTAGGAAATAAGTGTTGGTATGGGACTACCCATGAAATAAGTGGTAAGTCACAATGGAGAGAGCATCACTTTTGATTCACCGTTCACCGTGCGTTTATGTGAGGGGATAATATGACCCGGTGTGCCTACCTCCAGGTGGTGACTGCTCTCTCGAGGAACATAGGGCGTTATTGGCGATCGCTATATAGAAATACACGTAGGCTCATTCAGTAATTGCGAGATCGCGCGTCAGGAAAGCTGAGCAGCGAGCATTTATTAAGGCAGTTATCGTGCCCCTTTCACATACGAATGGAAAGTTATTCGGACAATGGGCTGTAAAAAGGAGGTTTGTGCATGCTAAGAGTCGTTCGTAGTTCAATATATCGTTCGTCTGAGGCTCGAAATATTCTCAGCGCAGACACTACCTGGTGGGCATCTCAACTCGGAATTAGTTGTTAGGAAAGTAAACTGCGTGGCGGAATATTGATCCTCATAAGTTTGGCCCGTAGATTCATTAACCGATGCGCCATAAAATGACCGTAACTTGCACTCCAATCAGGGCAGAAATCTCTAGCTATTGCCCCAATCGCGCTATGACAAGTAGGTATCAGGAAGTGGGAAAATTACGTATTTGTCGTAGAACAATTCGGAGTGTGTGCAATATAGGTTCTCAAATACGAATTTCCCCTACGGAAAGAATTTAGTCATGATATAGCTCAGGATCTATAGTTAATATTTAGCTCCTAAGGAGCATGAACTAGTGACAAAACGCACCTGTTACTGATATAGGACTGCTTGTAAAATGAAGAACTTTCCACCACAGACGGATAAGGATTAAAATTAAATGAGCTGCAATTTGAATCGTAATCAATTCCTTCGCTAATTTTACCAGCATCTTCGCCGAATACCAGAAGCATAGCAGCTTGGTGAAAAACATAATAGCGAAAAAATACTGAATATATGGGTAACTGTCTAAAGAAATGTTCGCGTTTAAAATTTTACCATTAGAGCAGAATATATTGCACAAATTTTAGTAAAATAATAATAATAATAAAATAGTAAAATTATGGTGAAAAATATTGCACTAAATATGTAAGTATACTTTTAAATAGGTGATGATGACTCCCTCTGAAGAGGCATATATACTAATGCGTATGCAATTCAGCAAAAGTAAAAGAACTACATGACTTGTTTTTTTTGCGCAATTTATTTGTTCTTTCCCTAGAACGTTAAATTAATAAAATAAATCAAATCAAATAAAGGAATAGATTGAGGGATTGGAGTAGAAGCGGCCGGTAGTAAAAAAGTAGCTCGTCCAATACGGAAAAACAGTCAAAAAAGTGCACTTGATCATAAAACGAAATAAATAAAAATATTCTATATACAAATCTTTAGTGATTAATTAAAGAAATTAAGGAATTAGTATTGGGATTAGAAATTAAGAAAAAGCATAGACTATAATCTAAAAAAGGTACTAGTAATTTTGCCACAGCATTTACAATAGTTGTCATTCTTCGTCAATATTACAAGTGGGATTTTATATGATTTTCGATTGAAACCTTCAAGAGCACAAATATCATGAATTATTAAAATCACGAAAATTGTAATTTGTCTGTCTACAATTTTACGAACCTAGCTACAAGTTTATAGATATGCTATCTGAAATGGCTTTAAATTTTGTTTCACTAGGAGACTTTTTTTTTAAATTATAGAGCGTTGTGAAATTCCTTAAGAGAGAGGCCTTATGAAGATAAAACATGAAGAAAAGAATATTCATGCCTTATAGAATTAGACTATGGACCTAGTTTTGGTACTAAAAATTAAAAGGTGCTACTAATATATATTCAAAATTAAGAAATCATTAGGATTCATCTTCATGGGGCTTTAAATTGTTACGAAATAATACATAGTATTAAATGACTCCTGAAACGTTTAGGTCGTATATACGTACATCCTTATTGAACGTCATTTGGTTGGAATTCTTCTCAAATTTTGTCTCCTGTTCTTAATCTTGTTGATATGTAATCACATTCATCATCATCAGTACTTCAATCCGAAGATTGATTTACTGCAGCCCTCCATCCTTTCCTATCTAGTGCTAGCTCTCTTACTCCTTGGTAGGTCTTCCTTCTAACGTCTCTAAT